>ML356755.1:0-11680 GCA_005239505.1 Nicotiana paniculata
AACCTAAACCCGGCCACAAACATGCACTTGCATGATCAATACTCACTAATCACTAATAAGACAAATGAATCAATGATGCCCATGCAAATAATTATAAACTCTACCATATCTCCCTTGTTCCAAAACATCAATATTATTTCCCACACTCCACCTCACCTACCACACTTTACTGCCTCGCCATCATCACTAACTAAAGAACCATCACCATATACTTCTTCCACAGATCCTACAATACCAAAAACACATGGTAATCTATTTCATGAAACTTACACTATCCCATCAACCAATAACAATGGCCTACCCCCTAAATCAACCGATGAAATCACACCCACTACACCCCCAAAGACTCCTTCAAATACCACTCCATCAATCGCTAACACCAACTCAACTCAAATATCCAAATTGCCTGCCAATACCTCACCAAGCTCCCCCAAATGTATCGAACACAAAGCCACATGAGTCACCACCATCAAAAAAGACACATGAGACATATAAACAATGTTTACATCAACCACTATCACCACCTTCCCCCACCTCCCATAATCATTCACCACCAACCTTCCCATGCATAACAACGGATTCCATTCCCTCCAATCCATCCACTAATGAACTGACCATCATCTCTCCCACTACAGCAAATACCACCCACACACCACCTCCCACCAATAGACTTACAACTACTACAAAATTATGTCACACTACTACTGGAAACTTTAGAGGAGATGGCCTTCACAATACAAGAAGGAGTTCCAAACCAAATGCGACAAGATCAAATCCTAAACCTAATCCATCAACAAGATATCAATGTTTGGAAAATGTAGGAAATCATCACCCAATTCGAACAATGGAAAGCCCAAGCACCTCACCCCCTTTCCCATTAGATTACACCCCCATAGAACAGCTTCTTGCCATGGTTTGCTCCTCCTCATCAACCAGTGATGCACCACCAACCCCCAATATCAACACCAATGCAACCATTGCAGCAACATACAATCATCAACCACAATATCAACTCTCCACTTCATTCACCACCATAGGAAAACCAACACCAAGCAGAAGAAGACAATGACCTACCGGAGACCTTCATGGAATCCATGATTTTGAACAATTTTCTGACTATCTCCATGTAAGGAAATATAGAAAAAAAGTATCTAATTTTCATCCCCTCCAAACCTCCAAAAAACCTCATTGAACATACGCTGAAACCCCTCCGCAGTGAAAGAGAGATGTCATTCTTAGGATCCCATCCCTATAAGACAACTTACTACCAATAGCCCTATACGATCCTCCTCACTTGATAATGCACTTGGAATTATCACTGGCTCTGAAAGAAAGGTTCCCACGACATGAAGGACTAATGAAGATAATGTTATGGAATTGTCGGGGAGCTCACAATTAAGAATTCCGCCTGAATCTTAGGTTTTTGCTCACATGGAACAACCCCTCTATCCTTTGCCTCAAAGAAACAAGAATGGCCGATCACACTGACCTTCTCATGGATTTCAACTACACACATTTAATCCAAATTGCAGCCCAGGGCCAATCAGGAGGAATTGTACTTCTTTGGCGCGCCCATGAATTGGTAGTCAATCCAGTAGCAGTTACAAGTCAAGAGATCCATGCCTCTGTCCAAGACTATGATAAAGGATCCCAACATCTATCAATTTAACTGCACAATGAGAGAAAGTAATGGAGTATTTTGGATGTATCAATTTGGAAAGTCTAAAGTAGGATCACACTCTCACCCAATCCTGTATTTTAAAGAACCCCCCCCCCCCCCANCACACACAGACCTCACTCACCCTTTTTTATCCTCATGCAGCTACTTTGATGTATCCCTAGAAAACTCCCTTAATCATCAATGAAATCCTCCTTTTAGCAAAAAAAAAAAATTAAGTAACAGTAGATTAGTCAAAATGTGGCGGCAAATTTTTATATTTATGATAGTTTTTCTTTTCTAATTTATTGGAGACAATTCATTAGTATTTCTTATTGGATAAGGAAATAGATCAACTTTCATTTTGCTTGTGAGAAAGAAAAAAAGATGTCTTTCTCAGTTAACTGAATTTGTTTGTGTCCTCTATTATGAATTTAAGAATATATAGCTTTCCAACGTGCAACGCGCATATCCTATGAGCATGTGACTAGTATTATTAGATAGTAGTGCTACTATTGATATATGTTGCTGAAATTATTTTTTCCCCGGAAAAAGGTTTTGAGAGGTCACCAGAGTAGTTCATTTTCTTTTCCTTCAATATTTTTTCACATTTGAGTTAATCTATGATTTCACGAAAAAATTTTGATTTCAATATATGAGTCCAAGCCACTCTTTAGTATCCAAATTGGTTATTTAATATTTACAAAGATATAAAATCATAAATTACAAAGAGAAGTTGGTATTAAAAAGTCAAAAATCATAGGTTTCACTATGTGTTCATTTTAGATAGCAACGTATATGACTCTAAAACTTCACATGCCAAAAACAAAAGGGGGGGGGGGGGAGAAATACATGACAAGTACAAAAAGATGAGCTTTTTTTTTGGTTAAGAAACAAAATGACTTTATATTAAAAACATGTTACATTACAAGGAGCGTTGGCAGTAGTGTGCCATGTATTACAAAAAGAGCATGTAGGAAAGTTGTTGCGCTGATGCCTATCTAGTTCCGCAATAATACATTCAGTAGATGGTTCATCTAAACAAAAAGTAAGAGGAGCGTTCTAAGCCGAAGTAGAGGTTTGTCTTAAGTAGATAGTGCCTTGTCAGTCTGCACTCAATTCTTTTTGCGAAAGGGTTCTCTCAACCCCACAATGATACTCTAGTAATTTCTATCCTTATGAATATAATTCAGGTTAAACGTGTATTGATTTATCCAGGGAGATTGGCAAATATTATTTGATCGAGGGTCGCGAGCAGCTCGGACTACAAGATCAAATCGTACCCGCAGCTCGGGTTCTTAATGATTTCAACATGGCCAGCGAACCAACTAAAGGTGAAATCATTTTACTAGTAAACGTAGCTGGGACTATCCAAGAAACCAAGTTCCATGTAATTGAGGGCCATATGAGGTACAACGCCCTGCTCGGAAGACCCTGGATTCACAATATGAGGGCAGTCCCTTCAACCCTTTACCAAATGCTGAAATTTCCAACGCTGGATAGAGTAAAACGGTATATGGGGAACAACATGCTACAAAAGATATGTTTGTGGTCAATAAGGTAATACCGATATCAGCGCTTTCGTCAACAAAGGGATCGGAGGTCAAAGGAAAACAGGAGACTAAATAGCAACCACAACCACCAGCCTCGACTCAGTCAGAAAAGAAGGGAACGGATGAGGACGACGATTACTGGATCCCTCGATCCTTCATTATCCCCGAAGATTCCGACGCCACCAAATCAACAGTCGAAGAGCTGGAATAAGTTATATTGATCAAACACCTACCCAATCAAAAGGTATACCTGGGTACGGGGTTAACCCCCGAACTTAGGAAAAAACTCATTAAATTTCTTATCAATAGTATGGATTGTTTTGCTTGGTCCCACTTAGATATGAAAGGAAACCCACTAGAGATCACAACACATAAACCGAGCCTGAACCTGAAGTTCAGACCGGTAAAACAAAAGAGAAGGCCGCAGTCCGAGGTAAAACATGCATTCATCAAGGACGAGGTAACTAAACTCCTCAAAATAGGATCCATTTGTGAAGTAAAATATCCCCAATTTGTTAGAAAACGTAGTTGTGGTTCCTAAAAAGAAAAACAAACTTAGGATGTGCGTAGATTATAAAGATTTAAATAAATCATGTCCCAAGGACTCTTTTCCTATGTCGCATATTGATCGCATGATCGATGCCACGGCCGGCCACGAGATCCTTAGGTTTCTCGACGCCTACTCATGGTACAATTAAATTCAAATGAACCCAGAGGATCAGGAAAAGACTTCGTTCATCACTAAGTATGGCACCTAATGTTATAATGTAATGCCGTTTGGGCTAAAAAATGTTGGTGCTACCTACCAACGCCTACTGAACCGAATGTTTGAAGAACAAAGTAGGTAAATCAATGGAGGTTTATATTGGCATATGCTATTTAAGTCCCTGCGTGCAGAGGGCCATTTAACACATTTGCATGAAACCTTCAATATATTGAGAAAATACAACACGAAGCTCAATCCTGAGAAATGTACATTCGGGGTCGGTTCGGGCAAGTTCCTCGGCTTTATGGTGACGAATCGAGGGATCGAGATCAACCCCGATAAAATCAAGGAAATCGAAGACATCACAGTCATGGACATCGTTAAGTCCGTACAAAGATTAACGGGGCGGATAGCCGCCTTGGGCCGATTTATCTCGAGATCTTCAGATCGAAGTCACAGGTTCTTCTCACTGCTCAAAAAGAAGAAAAATTTTTCTTGGACCCCGAAATGCCAACAGGCATTGGAAGAATTAAAGTTGTACCTCTCGAGCACACCACTGCTTCATACTCCGAAAGCGGACGAGCAACTCTACTTATATTTAGAAGTCTCGGAAGTCGCAGTAAGTGGGGTCCAAGTTCGAGAAGAGCAAGCTACGCAATTCGCTATTTACTGTGTTAGTCGAACTTTAGGTGCGGCCGAGGTTCGGTACCCACACTTAGAAAAACTAGCGCTTGCTCTAATAAGTGCCTCAAAGAAATTAAAACCATATTTTCAGTGTCACCCAATTTGTGTCATGACCATTTATCCCCTTAATAATGTTTTGCATAAGCCCGAACTTTCGGGCCGATTGGCCAAATGGACCATCAAAATAAGTGGGTATGATATCGAGTATCAGCCTCGAACGGCTATCAGGTCTCAAATCTTAGCAGGCTTCGTGGTCGACTTCACGCCAGCCCTCGTGCCCGAGGTCAAAAAGGAATTGTTGCTAAAAACGGGTACATCTTCGAGGGTGTGGACCCTTTTCACAGATGGTGATTCAAATGTGAAAGGGTCCGGGCTAGGCATCATTTTGAAGCTGCCCATAGGAAATACAATTAGACAATCTATCAAAACTTCTAAGTTGACTGACAATGAAGCCGAGTATGAGGCCATGATTGCAGGTCTCGAGCTGGCTAAAAGCATGGAAGTAGAGGTCATTGAGACCAAATGTGACTCCTTACTTGTGGTAAACCAAGTCAACAGAACCTTCGAGGTTTGAGAAGATCAAATGTAGAGTTACTTGGACAAGCTACAGGTAACATTACACGGTTTAAAGAATGGACCCTACAGCATGTACCTCGAGAACAAAACAGTAAGGACAACGCCTTTGCAAATTTGGGGTCATCGGTCGAGGATGACGAAATTAGTTCGGGACTATGGTACAACTTACAAAGTAAGTGATCGAAGAAGGCCACGCAGAAATAAACTCCACAAGCCTAACTTGGGATTGGAGGAACAAATATATCGAGTATCTAAAAAATGGGAAGCTCCCATCGGACCCTAAGGAATTGAAGGCTCTACGAACAAAGGTTGCACGGTTCACATTGGCCGAAGATGGAACACTATATAGAAGAATGTTCGATGGACCATTAGCAATATGTTTGGGTCCGGGAGACACCGACTACATCCTACGAGAAATTCACGAGGGTACTTGAGGAAACCATTCCAGTGCCGAATAACTGGTTCACAAAGTCATCAGAGCGGAATATTATTGGGACAATATGGAAAAATATACTAAGGAATTCATTCGAAAATGCAACAAGTGCCAAAGATATGCGCCGATGATCCACCAGCCCGGAGAGCAACTTCATTCAGCCCTATCCTCATGGTCGTTCATCAAATAGGGAATGGATATCGTCTTCCCTCTGCCATCGGCCCCAGGTAAAGCTAAATTCATTTTATTTATGAATGATTATTTCTCTAAATGGGTTGAAGCACAGGCTTTCGAGAAAGTCAGAGAAAAGGAAGTTATAGACTTCATATGGGACTACATCATATGCCGATTAAGGATGCCTCCCGAAATCGTATGCGACAATGGAAAATAATTCATCGGCAGCAAAACAATAAAGTTTCTTGAAGATCACAAAATAAAAAGGATCTTGTCAACGCCGTATCATCCTAGTGGGAATGGAGAGGTCGAATCAACAAACAAGACCATCATTAAGAATCTAAAGAAAAGATTGAACGACGCTAAGGGAAAGTGGAGAGAAATATTGCCCAAAGTCCTTTGGGCATACCAAACAACGTCAAAATCCAGTACGGGGGCAACACCGTTCTCCTTAGTATATGGCGTCGAAGCTATAATCCCAGTCGAGGTGGGGGAACCTAGCGTCAGGTTTCGATACTGTCACGACCCAATTTAACCTCCGAAAGCCATCGTGACGGCACCTAGTCTCTATGACTAGGTAAGACTAATTGCGGAAACACATATTAAATAGAAGCAATAAAATAAAAGTGAAATAAGTGAGTCTACAATGAAACATCGCCACTTGGCGCGTACAAAATATAACTTTTCCCAAAACCCAGAATATCACTTTAGTCACAAGTTCTGTCTCAAAATAGCTCTATACAACGAGAGGGAATTTACGTGAAAAAGAAATCTATCTAAATCTGGAGTGGGAGGTGACTCGACGGACTCTGCGGACACGGCAGAATTACCTTTCTATCTCCTAGAAGCTGCTGCTCGGACCCGTAGCCACGAAACTGAGCGCTGGTACCTGGATCTGCACATGAAAAACATGTGCAGGAAAGGGCATGAGTACACCACAAATTGGTACCCAGTAAGTGCCAAGCCTAATCCCAGTCGAGTAGTGACGAGGTCAGGTTAAGGCTCTACTGAATTTTTATAGTAAAAAAATAATTTAAAATTAGAACAGAGAGATATAATAAGCTGAGGCAAATCAATAGAAACAATGAGAAAAAAGGAAATAATAATAGGGAGCCCTCGGCTCAGCACAACATATATCATAGTAACAAGTATGCAATGTAGTA
Organism: Nicotiana paniculata; assembly: GCA_005239505.1. NCBI lineage: Eukaryota > Viridiplantae > Streptophyta > Magnoliopsida > Solanales > Solanaceae > Nicotiana > Nicotiana paniculata. Next base: position 6,947 of record ML356755.1, read on the forward strand.
CAAGGGGAAAGCTCTCGGAATCTTGTCTGTAGTCCCAATTTAAATATGCAATGCAGTACAGGGGGAAAGCTCCCGGAATCTCATCCGTAGTCCCAATTTAAATATGATATGCAGTACAGGGGGGAAATCTCCCGTAATCTCGTCTGTAGTCCCAATTTAAATATGCAATGCAGTACAGGGGGAAAGCTCCCGGAATCTCGTCCGTAGTCCCAATTTAAATATGAAATGCAATACAAATACCGGATATAATTTTTTTGTTTAAAACAATTCAGGAAAATCACAGGCAAAATATTGATAAAACTACCTAAACATGGTACACATAGTAATAACTAGGGGAAGTTCAAGTAAAACAGGTAGACATTCTTCTTCCTAATCTAAACTACATAGCCAATACATGAGACAGTGAAATAGGAATGAAATGATTTAAGTCATGGAGGAAAAAATGGAGTTTTAGCAACAATGACCCGTGTACGTACTTGTCACCTCACGTACACGGCACCCAAACAACATAAAACATTATTAAAATAGCCTAAGGGGAAGTTCCCAACACAGAGTTAGGCAAGCCACTTACCTCGACTGCTCTACTCAACTCAAAACCACGCTCTTGCCACGAGTATCCGACTCCGAATGACCCAAATATATTCAATTCGATTGCATAATGTAAATATCACTTTAAGGAATCAAAATAGCTAATAAGTTCGAGGATAATACGCAAAATTAGGAAAATCGCCCAAAAAGTCCCCCGGGCCCACGTCTCGGAATCGAGTGAAAGTTACAAATTTAGAACACTCATTCACTCACGAAATCACTCGAACAAGAATCATCAAAAACCGACTTCAAAATCCTATTAAATTCTCGGATTTCTAATTGGGGAAACTTCTTCCCATTTGCATGATTTTTCACCTAAATTCCTTGATTGCATGGAAGAAATTGCTATAGATTAATGATATACAAAGGAAATAAGGTTAGGAATTGTTACCTACGAAGCCTTTCCTCATAACCCACTCCAAATCGCCTACACCCGAGCTCCAAATTATTTTTAGAAGATATGAATTTCAAGCCCTCGAATTTGATATAAACTGCCCAGCGATTTCCGCACCTGCGCCCATTGGACCTCACCTACGGTCCCGCACCTGCGGAAAATCCATCGCAGGTATGAAAACCTACTAAAAGGCCTGGGGCCGCACCTGCGGTCATTGGGCCGCATCTGTGGCTCCGCACCTGCGGAAAATCCATCGCAGGTGCGAGACACCAGAACCAACAATGGTTCAGCTGTTACCAAGCTCCAAAAATCACCCGTTGAGCTTCCGAAACATCCCTGAGGCCCTCGGGACCTCAACCAAACTTACCAACCAGTCCTAATACCTTATCCAAACTTAGTCGAGCCTCCAAAACACATCACATAACACTAAAATCACCAATTATACATGGATTCAAGCCTAAGAACTTATGAAATTTCCAAAATCTACAACCGATGCCGAAATACATCAAAACTAGTCTGAATGACCTCCAATTTTACACACATGTCACAAATGACACGAAGAACCTACATCCACTCTCGGAATTCCATTCCGAGACCGATATAAAAATTTCACCTATCGACCGAAATCGCCGAAATTCTAACGTTTCGCCAATCCAAGCCTAAATCTACTACAGACCTCGAAAGCACATGCCGGACACGCTCCTAACTTTGAAATCACCCAACGGAGCTAACGGAGTCGACGAAATCTCATTCCGGACCCATCTTCCCATTGTTCCAACTACGGTCCAATTTCTAAAGCTTAAACTCACATATAAGAACTATGTGTCCAAAAACTCTCCAAATTTCACCATTCAACGTTCCGACAAGTCCCAAAAGCAGAAATAGACATGGGGAAAGCACTTATAGGGGAACGGGGTTCTAATTCTCAAAATGACCTACCGGGTCGTTACATTCTCCCCCTCTTAAGAAAATCGTTCGTCCTCGAACGAGTATAGAGACATACCTGAAGCTGTGAAAAGATGAGGGTACGGACTGCGCATATCCTGCTCGGTCTCCCAAGTCGCCTCCTCGACCGACTGACCCCTCCACTGAACCTTTACTGACGCAATATCCTTTGACCTGAGCTTTCTGACCTGTCTATCCAATATAGCTACTGGCTCCTCAGCATATGATAAATCCTTGTCCAACTGGACTGAACTGAAATCCAAAACATGAGTCGGGTCACCGTGATACTTCCTGAGCATGGAGACGTGGAATACTGGATGAACTCCTGCTAGGTTGGGAGGCAGAGCTAGCTCAGAAGCAACCTCCCCCACACGTCACCACACCTAAAAAGGGCCAATAAATCTCGGACTCAGCTTACCCTTCTTCCCGAACCTCATGACGCCCTTCATAAGCGATACCCGAAGCAAAACCCGATCACCAACCATAAATGCCAAATCACGAACCTTCCGGTCTGCATAACTCTTCTACCTGGACTGAGCTGCGTGAAGTCTCTCCTGAATCACCTTCACCTTGTCCAGGGAATCCTGGACCAAATCTGTACCCAACAATCGAGCCTCACCCTGCTCAAACCATCCCACTGGGGACCGGCACCATCTACCATACAAAGCCTCATACGGCGCCATGTGAATGCTGGACTGGTAGCTGTTATTATAAGCAAACTCTGCAAGTGGAAAGTATCGGTCCCATGACCCTCCAAAATCCATCACATAAGCACGGAGCATATCGTCAAGAATCTGAATCATGCGCTCGGACTGCCCGTCCGTCTGAGGGTGAAAGGATGTACTCAACTCTACCCTGGTGCCTAGCTCCTGCTGAACGGCTCTCCAGAACCGTGAAGTGAATTGTGTACCTCTGTCTAAAATGATAGATACAGGAATACCATGGAGGCGAACAATCTCCCTGATATAAATCTCCCCCAACCTCTCGAAGGAGTATGTAGTCAACATCGGAATGAAATAGGCTAACTTGGTCAGCCAATCGACAATCATCCAAATAGAATCGGACTTATTCAAAGTCCGAGGAATTCCAACCACAAAGTCCATGGTGATTCGCTCCCACTTCCACTCTGGAAGCTCAATCTGCTGAAGTAAACCTCCCGGTCTCTGATGCTCATATTTGACTTGCTGACAGTTGAGACACTTGGTCACAAACTCCACTATATCCCTTTTCATCATTCTCCACCAATAGTGTTGTCTCAGATCCTGTTACATCTTCGCGGTACCCGGATAAATGGAATACCACGAGCTATGGGCCTCCTCAAGAATCAACTCCCGAAGCCCATCCCCATTGGGCACACAGATCCGACCTTGCATCCTCATCACACCGTCATCTCCTATAGTCACATCCCTGGAGTCACCTCGCTGAACCCTATCCTGAAGAACAGATCATCATATTGGCGCTCTCAAATGCAGTCATAAAGAGAAGATTGAGCCACCACACAAGCTAAAACCTGGCAAGCTCTGAAAGATTCAACCTCATGAACTGACTGGCTAAGGACTGAATATCTAAGGCTAAGGGCCTCTCAACTGCCAAAAGATATGCCAAACTCCCCAAACTCTCCGCCCGGCGACTCAAGGCGTCGGTCAGCACATTGGCCTTCCCCGGGTGGTATAATATAGTGATTAATATAGTGATTTCATAGTCCTTTATCTACTCCAACCATCTCCGCTCGCAAATTGAGGTCATGCTGCGTGAATATGTGCTGCAAACTATGGTGATCGGTGAAAATCTCACAGGGAACATCTTATAGATAATGACGTCATATCTTCAGGGTGTGAACAATCGCTGCCAACTCGAGATCATGAACTGGATAGTTCTTCTCATGTACCTTCAACTGTCTGGACGCGTAGGCAATCACCCTATTGTCCTGCATCAACACCACTCCGAGGCTAATCCTCGAAGCATCACAATATACGATATAGGAACCTGAACCTGAAGGCAATACCAACACTAGCGCTAAAGTCAGGGCTGTCTTTGTCACACCTCCTTTTTCCTGCTACCTTGGATTGATGAAGGGTAGTAGGGAAGTTTTTCCAATTAAAGTGACATTATTCAGCTTTGGGATTTATTTTAGTTTTCAGAGTCGCCACCCGAATTTTTTACGGTGTTCCGGGACACCGTTTATTTATTGAAATCCCAAACCGAGGAAATTTTGACTCTGTTTTAATTTGTCTGCGCACCAGAAATCTGAGTAAGGAATTATGTTAACCCGGGAGAAGGTGTTAGGCAATACCGAGTTCCGTGGTTCTAGCACGGTCGCTTAACTATTAATATTTGGCCTAAATTATCTGATTACTTACATATTTTTAAACCTATTGTGCATTTTAGCCTTTTTCACTTTTACCCGCTTTTAATATTTATGGAATTAATTTAATATAAGTCACAATTGACGTGCACTTGTTATCTTTGGACACGTTGCAAACCACGCCACATGAAATGTACCCGCGATTTACAACGTGCTTATTTAATTAATGTTTTGAGTTAGAGTCGGGGACAGGAGTTTCCACACCCGAGTGTAGATTATATAGTCATGACTATGGTCATGACGATTAAATATGCCTATTTGAGGCGATATTCAATTATTCTCTAAGTTTTGGGATTTTTTTTTATCTAAAAGAGGTATTTTTAGCTTATGGGATATGTATATAAATAAAATTTTTTTTATATATTTATGGATTTATCTCGGGACAAGTCACGATGGCATGCACTTGTTGTTTTTGGACACATCACAACCGCGTCACATGAAA
>ML356759.1:0-37213 GCA_005239505.1 Nicotiana paniculata
CCCCCGAAAAAATATTTTTTTATATATTTTCTATTTTAGTTTTTCATCCTTCAGTTTACAAGTTCAAAATTTGACAAGTTCCAAATTTACGAGATCAGAGGTTTATGTGTTTGGAAGTTTATGAGTTTTGATATTATTAAGTTTACGAGTTCGAAATTTCGCAGTTTCGAAAGTTTAGCGGTTCGGAAGTTTATCGAAATTTGTGGGCTCGGAAGGTTGTTCGAAAGTTCATGGCTTCATATTTATTATGTCTAAATTATTTATGAATATCCTTAAGAAGTTATTTTCTTTAATTTGCATATCAAACACCGAAAAATGAATAAAGTTACTACTTGTTTTCCAAGAAAATATTTTCTTGGAAAATATTTTTTGAAAAACGTTTTCCATGAAAAATATTTTTTGTTATACCAAATACACCCTTAGTCTTAATTTTGGATAAAGGTCGAATAAATCACTATGTCTATAGATGGGAGTTAGTGAAAGAATAGTATAGAGAAGATAGCGCAGAATTTTCTATGTATTTCATTAATCAGATCTACATGTATTTATACAAATAAAAAGAATAAAAAATTATTAAGCTACTGTACAAGTGTACTATTCTTATTTGTCTAGTCCTAACTAACTATGCAATTTGTGCAAGAATATAAAAACAGCAATCTATATTTGACATGTGCTCACATGCACAAAGAATAATCTAGAATAGGCATCCTATGTTGACAGCTGTAATAAATCAACGGTGTTGATTAAATGAGTCCTCATGATATGAGCTCTTGAGATTAATAATCCTACTCTGTATTGAATAGTTGAGATCTGCTTATGTGTGTGAGAGTAAATGACTTTGGTTATTCCGACCAAAGTCACTTTCATTTAGACCAAAACCTAATTCTTCTTCTCTTCTGTTCTCTCTCTCGTTCTTGTTTATATCGGCTAAATCCTCCATGGTAGATACTGACTAACCAGCTCTAACACCTCCCCCCCCCCCTTCAAGTTGGAGGAGGTATTAACCACACCCAACTTGCCAACAATGGAGCTATGAGCCGGCCCAGCCAAGGGTTTTGTGAAGATGTCGGCTAATTGGGATTTGGATGGGATGTATGAGAGAGAGATGATTCCGGCCAAAAATTATTGTGGCACAAAGTGACAATTCAATCCACATGTTTGGTACTCTCGTGGAAGACCGAATTTTTGGCGATGTGAAGCCGCTTGGCTATCGGAGAAGAGGATTACCGGTAAGGAACGGGAAATAGATAAAGCGTCTAGAAGACGAACTAGCCAAGTAATTTCTGTTGTGACTCTTCTCATTGAGCGATACTCTGCTTCAACAGAGGAAAGAGATACTGAAGTTTGCTTTTTTGATTTCCAAGAAACAGGAGTACCTCCTAAGCTAATAAACAATCTACTAATGGATTTCCGAGATTGGGGACAAGATCCCCAATCTGAATCACAAAAAGTGAGCAGTTGATAATCAGATATGGAGTTAAGAAAAAGCCCCAAACCAGGATCTTTGAGGAGTTATTTGAGACAGTGATAAGGTGCATCCAGATGAGGTTGACGGCGCGTTTGCATGAACTGGCTGAGGTGTTGTACAACGTAAGAGAGGTCCGGTCGAGTGTGGGTGAGGAAATTTAATTTCCCCAATAACCGACGGTAAAAGGTGGGGTCTTGAAGCAAAGTGCCTTGATGAGTTTGAAGCTTCTGAGTGGGATCCAAAGGAGAAGAGGCTAGTCTCATTTGTAGGCAATCAAACCCAGACAAGAGGTCTAAGGTATACCACTTTTGAGTCAAAATTATTCCTTGGTCTTCTCTGATAATTTCAAAACCTAAAAAATAATGTGCATCCCCCAAATCCTTGATTTTGAACTCAGAATTTAGGAAATTGAGTTTTGCCTGCTCATTAAAATCATTCCCTGTGATTAGAATATCATCAACATAGATAACAACTATAGTAGTTTTCTTTGCTGATTTCATAAAAAACAAAGAATAGTCATTTAGGTAATGTGAATATCCTTTGAAATTTAGAGTTGCAGTGTGCCTGGCATACCATTGTCTTGAGGCTTGTCGCAGTCCATATAAAGAATTTTTCAAAAGACAAACATGATTGGGTGAAAGTGGTGACATTCCTACTGGGAATTTCATGAATACGTCTTCCTACAAATCTCCATGCAGGAAGGCATTGTTCACATCTTATTGTGATACTTTCCATCCTTTCTTTACTGCAATAGTAAGTAGGCATCTGATTGTTGTCAACTTGACAGCTGGAGAGAAGGTCTCAGTGAAATCTATTCCTTCTCTCTGTGTATCTCCCCTAATAACCAAACGAGTCTTAAACCTTTCCAAAGAAACATCTGACTTATACTTTACTCTGTAGACCCACTTACAGGGAAGGGCTTTCTTCCCAGTAGGTAAAGGGACTACTTCCCAAGTTCTGTTCAGTTTAAGAGCATCCAATTCCTTAGCCATAGCCTCTTGCAACCTGGATGCAACATAGCCTGAGAATATGAGGAAGGTTCAGTGAGGTAGGAAGTAGAGTTAATTAGGGATTGATTGGCAAATGAAAGTGCTGCAAAGGGCAAGACATTAGGTTGAATAGGTTCCATGAAACATGAGTTAGTCAGATCAACAAGAAATACTTAGTTGCAATCATAATCTTGTAGGTATACAGGTGTGTTATGTTGTCTGGTGGATTTCCTGATTTTTTGAAGTGTTATGGGTGAAGGGGAATGAGGAGATGGTCTTGAAAAGGGAGGAGAAGATGATTGAGGTGTGCTAGAGGTACTTTGGTTGATGAACTGAGATGGTGATTGAGAGTTATCCACAGGTGTGACAGGATTATGTTGGCTATGGTCTGATGGAGGTCCATAGTCTGTGGTTGAGGGGATAGGAAAGATGGAGTTTGGAGTGAGGTTAGTGGATGCAAAAGGGTATTGATCTTCATAGAATTGAACATCCCTATATACTGTCACTCTTTTGGTTTCTAAATCTAGGACCTTATACCCTTCTGCCCTAGAGGATATCCCAAAAACACACAAGGGTTAGCCCTTAAATCAAATTTTCCTCTCCCTACAGATAATGTAGACATATAGTAAAGAAAACCAAAACATTTTAGTGAGTTATAGGAAGGTTTCTTCTTGAACAACACACAGTAAGGTGAGTTCCCTTTGAGCACCTCAGAAGGTAGCCTGTTGATCATAAATGTAGCAGTTAGCACATATTCACCCCAATAGATCAGAGGAAGGTTAGACTGAAATAGTAAGGCCATTGCAATTTCCAAAAGGTATCTATGCTTCCTCTCAACCACCCCATTTTGTTGAGGTGTTTCCACACATGATGTTTGGTGCATTATCCCCTGTGAAGTAAGGAATGTTGCCTCTAGAGAACCCTTGTCAAGTTCAAAAGCATTGTCAGTCCAGAGTTTCTGCACTTTTAAACCAAATTGTCTTTCCACCGTAGTGAAAAAGTTCTTAAAAAGACCAAAAGCATTGCTTTTGGTACTCATAAGAAAAGTCCAAGCACCTCTATTGTAATCATCCACAATAGTCAAGAAATATTTGAAACCATTATAAGTGGCCACTTTGTAGGGGCCCCAAACATCAACATGAATTAACTCAAATGACCTTTTTGTTTTAATTTAACTTAATGGAAAGGGGATTCTGGTTTGCCTAGCCTTAGGACAGATGTCACAGAAACAATCAGATTTATAAGGTAAAGAGATAAAACTTAGATGTTTCATTGATAAAAAAAGGAAAATTCCCCAATCTAATATGCCAAAGGCTTACATCTGAAACTGCTTTTGCTGAAAAAGGAAAAGAAACTGATAATTGACTAGAAACATTTTGATTTAAAAGAGAACTTGGCTCTACTTCTGTTTTGTTTCTACCTTGACTTGGTTCCAAAAGGTAAAGTCCTTCCATAGCTTCACCAGAAACTTGTTCCCTCTTCACTAAAGGGGCTGCAAGACAGTGACTGGAAGTGAAAAAGAGGAGTGACTGAAATTATAAACAGAACCTGTTAAGAGATAAAAAATTGTATCTGAAACTAGGCACATGCAATACATTTTCCAGAGTGTAATCAGGTAGAATAGATATCCTTCCTACATGAGTGACTGTAACTTTAAAAGAATTAGGCAAGTTTATGTTTAAAGGAACAAATAGGGTTGTTAAAGAAATGAAGGCATTTGAGTCAAAACACATGTGTTCAAAGGCTCCAGAATTAATAATCCATGTAGTAGAGTTAAAAACTGAGAAACAGGTTCCAGAATATCTTGCAATAGTACCAGCTACTGCATTGGCATTGATTTCTGCTCTTGAATTTGCTGGATCTACAACCTTAATCTGCTTAATCAGTTGTACTAGCTAAGAAAATTGATCCTGTGAGATGTATTGATTGATCATCTCATTTTGACCAGTGTTGTTATGTGTTGCTTGCTCCATTTGAAATGCTCCAATTCCTCTTACTTGCATCTGATATCCCTTTGTAAACTCAAAATCTTCTAGAAACGCTATTATTCTGTAGCAGTCATTCATAGTATGTCCAATTTTCTTGCAATGACTGCAAGAAACATTAGGATTAAACTTTCTTTTCTTTCCTTTGAAGGTTGAATTCCTCTGAATAGAATTGTTGGTTCCTTTCTGCATGTTATTTCCAAACTTTGGATAAAGTGTATTTCCTTTTTTAATCTGCTTTCCTCCTTTTTGTGCAAAATTTGCTTGGTTTATGACCATGAAAGCTAAGGAATCAGGACAGATGAGTGGATTGACAAAGATTTTTTTCTGACTTTCATCTTGTAACACAAGAGAGTATGCATAATTGATGTTTGGCAAAGGATTCATCATTACGATGTTTCCTCTTGCTTGTGCATAGATGTCATTCAAACCTATAAGAAATTGAATGAGTCTTTCATCATCTGGTGATTTTTCTAATTTCTGCTTTCCTTCACACACACGCAAACAACTGCATTTGACATAACAATTTAATGAATCCAACTCATCCATAGTCGTTTGAGTTTTGTGAAATAGCTTGCAATGTCACTTGTATCTTGGACTAATCCTGATAATTCTTTCCTCAGGTGATAGAATTTAGCTCCATTTGACTGTCCAAATATGTGTTCTAAACTGGTCCACAGGTCCTTAGCAGATTTTGAGTATATGACACTATCCTCTATATGCTTGGATAATGAATTGAGTAACCAAGATGTAACCATATCTTTGCATCTACTCCATTGCTGGAAATCCTTGGAACCAGCAGCTGGAGGAGGGCAAAAATCATTGATGAAGCCTATCTTGTTCTTGGCTGATAGGGTTGTGAGCACTGATCTTCTCCAGCCTTGGAATCCTCTACCATCAAATGCAGTGTTGACAAGAGACATTCCTGGTGCATCAAAGGAATGAAGAAAATAGTCATGATTGGAATTGATGGTAGGAACTGAACCAGAGCTACCACTGGTATAGTTTGAGTGATTGTTGCTTCAGTGTTATCAGCTATGGTTCAGAAGTTACACAGAGCAAACAAAGAAAGAAGGTGATGATGGATCGAGCTTCTATTACCCTGATACCATGAAAGAATAGTATAGAGAAGATAGTGCAGAATTTTCTATGTAATTCATTAATCAGCTCTCCATGTATTTATACAACTGAAAGGAATAAAAAACTATTAAGCTATTGTACAAGTGTACTATTCTTATTTGTCTATTCCTAACTAACTATGCAAATTTGTGCAAGAATATAAAAACAAAAATCTGTATTTGACATGTGCTTACATGCACAAAGAATAATCTAGAATATGCATCCTATATTGACAGCTGTAATAAATCAACGGTGTTGATTAAATGATTCCTCATAAGATGAGCGCTTGAGATTAATCATCCTACTCTGTATTGAACGACTGAGATCTACTGATGTGTGTGAGAGTAAATGACTTTGGTTATTCTGACCAAAGTAACCAAAGTCACTTTCATTTAGACCAAAACCTAATTCTTCTTCTCTTTTGTTTTCTCTCGTTCTTGTTTATATCAACTAAATCCTACATGGTAGATACTGAATAACCAACTCCAACAGTTGGGGACCAGAAAATGAATGAATGCCGGTGAATACTTCATCAGAAGCTACTTCCAAAATTATTCTTTAGCAAATGGGTAATAGAAATATGTCCTTTTACGTGCCTGTTAATCTTTTATTCTTTTATTGGAAAATTATTTGCAATATGTACGCTTTTGCAACTATCCATTAGTGGATATCACAGTCTTTTTTTCTTTTTTGATTTCCCATCCCAGTATTTATCACAAAGTCAATGGTCACAATTATTGTGGCTAATTGAAAATTATATCATTCAAAGATTCGAAATCAACATCTTTTTGTTTTTCATTTGATTTGATTTTTTCCTTTTTATTTTTCAGGAAGATGAATTAACATAATAGGGTAACCAAAATACAAAGGAAGAAACAAACTTAGCAAGTGTTTTTTTTTAGTATTCTTAAATATCATATTTCGACATAGAAGTACTATTCCCCTGTTTCAAATTAGATGACACACTTTTCTTATTACTCTGTTTGAAAAAGAATGATACATTTCTACAATTGACAAATAATTCAACTTTAAACTTTTCATTTTATCCATTTTATCTTTAATGAGAAGCATTTGTAATCACACAAATATCAATGACCCCACAAAGCTTAAAAATTTTTAAGACCACAAGTTTCAAAAGTCTTATTTCAAATTTCTAAATTGAGTATATCAATTCGATCGAACCTAATAATTTTGACTTAATTTTTTTATATGTGTTAACAATTAATAAAATATAAGTAAATATTAAATTATTAACATTTGAGATTGTTGTCTTAGAATTAGAAACTAAAATCTTAATCCAGTGATATGTAACACGCAATGTTGCTAGTTGCAACCTGCCGTCTACAGCATTTTGATATTTTTCCAACAGTATATTCCATTTCCACGAACTTCCTTACCAAGTTTCTCCACCCCACCCCCCTACTCTCCCCACGCATAACNACACACACACAAGACCCAAACAGCTCATATATAAACGCACCCCCTCCAGCTAGCGAAACCGAAATCAGAATTCTTCAGACTTTTTTGCTGTTCCTGTGCATTTTTGCTTGTTTCGTTAGTCGTAAGTTTCTTCTTCCTCAGTTCAATTTGGTCAATAGTTATAAACTGAATATATCTGTAGTGTCTTAAATTTGATGACATGGAATTTAGTTTATTGCCTTCTTGAACTGAAATGAAAGTCGGTTTATTCAATTTTCATGTCAATTTGGTGGGAATTGGGATATGCCTTTTGTAGATGCATACAGTAGCTGTAGAAAACAATAATTATATTGGACTGCTAACATCGTAAGACTGAATCTTTTTCGTGGTCAACCTGGAGTTCATTGCAAATTCCGCCAGATTTTCCAGAAAAGTTTGAATTAGTCCCCAGGAAAATATAGAATCATAGTTCAAAAATATTACCCCTTTTTGGATTGTGAACTTGGGGTTGTTCAAGAGTAATTTGTAAACTTAGTCAAGAAAACTTGTCATATGAATCTGAGATAGTCTAGATTGCTGGTTGATAGTGACAAGTTCCTATGGTGTAATGTCTTTTGAGCATGTTTCATGGGTCACTTTTGTGGATCATCTTCCTTTTAATGCCATCTTTACAGAGTATGGGCAATTTGTTGTGCTGTGTACAAGTTGATCAATCCACGGTTGCAATTACGGAGCAGTTTGGCAAGTATCAAGATGTGCTTCAGCCTGGGTGCCACTGTCTGCCTTGGTTCCTTGGATTTCAGCTGGCTGGCCATCTCTCCCTCAGGGTGCAGCAATTGGATGTTCGCTGCGAGACCAAGACAAAGGTCTATTCTTTATTCCAAAGAATTACATCGTCTTGAAATATACTGTATTGGTACTTCATAGCTGAATCATCAAAGTCAATCAAAAATGGCACTTATCACAAAAAAGTAGGTGATGGTTTTTCAGTATTTACGCCTGTATAACTCATATATTTATTGCAATATATGTGCAGGATAATGTTTTTGTCAATGTAGTGGCATCAATTCAGTACCGTGCTCTTGCAGACAAAGCAAATGATGCTTTCTACAGACTAACCAACACTAAGGGTCAAATTCAGGCCTATGTTTTCGATGGTAGATATCTAAGATGTCTCTTCATATATATATAAATATATATATATCTGATGATTCTCTCTTTGACTTGAGTTTTATCCTAACAAATTTATTTCTCACAGTATATTGATTTCAATAGATAATGCTACTTACAGAAATCTACATTTTATATTTCTTCAGTCATAAGAGCAAGTGTTCCAAAACTCAATCTTGATGATGTTTTTGAGCAGAAAAATGAAATTGCCAGGGCTGTTGAGGATGAACTTGAGAAGGTAAGCCAAATCCCCAATGCTTCTTTTCATCGATATCATATATTGGATCTCATACAAGTGCCATTATGATCCTGTACAGGCTATGTCGGCTTATGGATATGAAATTGTTCAGACACTTATAGTTGATATAGAACCAGATGAGCATGTTAAGAGAGCTATGAATGAAATCAATGCTGGTATGTCCAAAATCTTTTTGCTCTAATTAAGCCTACTAATCACGCGTTCTGTTTGTCAACTGCTCTCAGTGGATAATCTCAACAAGAATATATACATCACTTGATGGATTTTCCTTGCATTAGAAATGTGAATTATTTATGTACAAGATATTCTACACACAGTTACATGGCGACTTTAGGAGTTGTATTGCAATCTATGTCTACCAAGCTCCTCAAGGACTAGTATCTATTCTATTTACCTGTTTAATTTTTTTTGGTTGACCAAATTGAAGACTCTGATTATCCAATTTGTCTTGCTATTTTTATGTCTCAACTGTCTTCAACTTTGCAGCTGCTCGGATGAGGTTGGCTGCTAATGAGAAGGCAGAGGCTGAGAAGATTTTACAAATTAAAAGGGCTGAAGGAGAGGCAGAGTCAAAGTATCTCTCAGGGTTAGGTATTGCACGACAACGTCAAGCAATTGTTGATGGTTTAAGAGACAGTGTGCTTGGCTTCTCAGTGAATGTGCCTGGTACCTCGGCGAAGGATGTTATGGACATGGTTCTTTTAACTCAGTACTTTGACACCATGAAAGAAATTGGCGCTTCCAGCAAATCATCTGCCGTTTTCCTTCCTCATGGGCCTGGTGCTGTAAGAGATGTGGCAAGCCAGATTCGCGACGGACTCCTTCAAGCTTCTACTGAGCATTAAATATTCTCTCTCAGAAATGTCAATATGTTTCGCTTGAAGCAGCTATTTTCCTGTTTGTCTTTACTTTCTCAGGTGTGGATATAAATGGTGAGTTTGGCTTAGAATTTGTGAATCTAATACTGTCCTATGTACAGAAGTATGTAAATTATTGAAGATTTCCGGACCCTTTTTGAAGAATTCTGAATTGCTATCTGATATTTGGCAGCCTTTCCTTTATGCTTCATCAATATTATCTCCTTCCCTATTTTGCTCTACTGGAGCAATCTTGCTTCTTAATTATCAATCTTAAATTGGCGAAAGTTAGTTTTTGGTGATTTTCGGTCGGCAGTGGAAAATAGGCTATCAGGGTCGGAATGAAATTCCGGAAGTTGGAACAGGTTCGTAATGTCATTTGGATATGCCTGCAAAATTTCAGGTCAATCGGAGTTGTTTTGGATAGTTTCGGCATCATTGGTGGATTTTAGAAATTTCAAAGTTCTTAGGCTTGAATCCGATGTAAATTTGGTGTTTTGATGCTAGTTTTGGTGTTTTGAGAGTGCAACTAAGTTTGAATGATGTTATGGGATGTGTTGGTAACATTGGTTGGGGTCCCGAGGGGCTCGGGATGGATTTCGGTTGGTTAACGGGCATTTTTGGACTTAGAGAATTGCTGATTTTCTGGTTTTTGTGCAGCAGAAAATATGTGAATCATGATCGCATGGCAAGGGCTGCGATCGCGTAGAACACTCTCAGGACCAGAAAATTGTGCATTGCGATCGCATGAATCGGGGTGCGATCGCGTAGGTTTGGAAGAAGGTGAAGTGCGATCGCGTGGACTAGGTCGCGATCGCGTAGGGTCATGCCAGGCGCGTGGGGGTGAGGTCAATTGGTCTTCGCGATCGCGTGCATTTGGTTGCGATCGTGTGAGGTTGAGCTGCTATGAACCGCGATCCTGTGGCTTTTGCCGCGATCACAGTGATTTCATCACTGGGCAGTATATAATTAAACCCTCCGCGACTTAAACCCTTTTTACACAATTTTTGTACGGACATAGAGCTTTGGGGGCGGTTTTCGAAGAGGTAAATCATTGTTCTTCATAGAGGTAAGTGTTTTGGACCTTAAAACTCAATTATGGATGATTATAGAACATAATATCAGTGTTAAATTCACAAAAATCAGTAGAAAAAGGTAGCTTTAGGGCTTGAGATTTTAAAACTTTTAGGGACTGATTTGAGGGGTCAAACGAACTCCGATTTTAGTGTTCTTTATATGTACGGACTCGTGAGATGATGAAGAACAATTTGGTATAAAAATTTTGGATTTTCGGGATGCGATCCCGGGGGTCGGTTTTGACTAATTTCGGATTGAGCTAAATTTAGTACTTTTCAATTGGAATTCATTCCTTAAGCATAATGTGATGATAAAAATCTGAACTTGGTAGATTTGGAGCACTCAGAGGTCGGATTTAGAGGCAAAAGCACTGCAGAATAGTATTTTAGCCGGTTTTAAGGTAAGTAACGTTTCCAAACTTGATTCTGAGGGTTCGAAACCCCGAGCTAAATGATTTATGACTAATTGTTGAGGTGACACACATGCCAAGTGACGGGCGTGAGGGCGTGCACTGAGTAATTGTGGTCTGGCTTATCTCATGGCACCGCTTAGTGATTATTCCATGATGATATATGTGCTCCTATCAATGTGGTAATTGTGAACATGTTAGAAATCATGTTAAGTATAAATGCTAGGCTTCACGCCAAAAATGCTGAGACCCGAGTGGTCGTATATTACTGTCTCATTTTGTGATTATTTGATGTCATATACTCAATCCTGTTATAAAATATCACTTCATATCCATGTCTCAGTATTGTTAAGTACATGCATACTTATATTGTTTCGGGTTGATGGAGGCATTTATGATCCATGTGAGTGAGACTGAAGAGTAATGACTGAGTGAGGCCGAGAGTCTGCTATTGAGACTGTTATGAGAATGTACTGCACACTGCAGCAAAATTTAAATCATGCCTTCGTTGGCTTGATATGGCGCTTGGGCCACTAGGGCCCCTCCGGAGTCTTTACACCCCCAGTGAGCGCATTGATGTGAGGGATGGATCTTTCCTGGGCATGGATCTTGTCCGAAGCTGAGGTTATGTGAGGGACGTATCTTCCCTGGGCATGGACGTTGTCCGAAGCTGATGTTATGAGAGGGATGTATCTTCCCTGGATATGGAAATTGTCCGAGTGTTGTATTCCGGAGATGGATCTTCTCCGTGGGGGCTGGACTGACCTTTTTCCTCATTACATAATGACTACGGTCACCGGTGTTTATGCATATTCCGGGATGGAATTTCCCTGGGTCTGAGAACCATATATAGTGCTGAGTGGACTTCTATGGGAGAGCTGTGAGCACTATGTGCATATCCACACTAGTTTCATACATATATTTTATGATGGCATGTAGAGTATACTGGCATACTTGGCATATTTACTCATCCTGATAAATTGTTAGCATGTCTAAATTCTGTATATATTTATTGTAACATAATTGAGGTTTTGTCCGTCACTACTTCTCATCCCATAGTTTGGGTTCGTTACTTCTGAGTTGGTGTACTCACGTTACCCCATGCACCTTGTGTGCAGATCCAGGTACACCAGGACCCGGTAGAGGATATTGAGCAGCGGTCAGCGTTTCACTGGAGTTGTCGAGGTAGCAGCTGGCGATCGCGACCTCGTCTTCTCTTCCTTATTCCACCTATTGCACTTAATTTGAGACTATGTTGTCTATTTATTCATTCTTTAATATTTTTTTATACATAGCAACTCATGACTGAGTGACACCGGATTCGGGGATTGGAGGTTTAAATTTAGTTTTCACACATTTTTTTAAACTTCAGATTTTTAATATTATCAATAAATTTGTTTAAAAATTATATTTTTACTGGAAATTGAATTTAGCTTAGTTAAAAAAGGAAGCTTGCCTAGTTCTACGACGGACGTCATCACGACTCTGAAATTGGGTCGTGAAAAGATGGTATCAGAGCGCTAGGTTAAATAGGTCTCACCAGTCATGAGCAGGTTTAGTAGAGTCTTGCGGATCGGTACGGAGACGTCTGTACTTTTCTTCGAGAGGCTGCAGAATCTTTAGGAAAAATCTCACATTCTCGAACTCTTATCGTGTGAATCTATTGATTCAACATGAAACGTAATTCTTTGAACTATTTTCATGTATTCAACATGCACGTGAGCGCTCGGTATCAGCCGTGCACCGATGGTTTGTGACTTCCATGAATGGGATGTGATTTTAGCATGCTTGGGGCCAGTCTGGAGGACTTGAGGCCAGATTTTTGTCTGTAGCTTGAGTGCCGAGATTTCATTTGTGTGAGCATATGTATTGGGGACTTATATGTCCGTTGGTGTCCTTATGACGAGACTTGGTAACTAGACGACCATGTGGTAAGTGTGATTTGAGAGTGAGATGTGTTTATATTGCTTGATTGTGACAAAAATGGAGTGGCCGGATATGTAGCGAGGACGTTGAGTGTTTGACTTCTGTCTGGAGTTGGCATATGGCCTCGAGTCGTGAGTGTATGGGAAGACCTCTTATGTTGTTTTGTAGCAAGTTCTCTTTTACCAGTAATTGATATATGTTGAAATTTGAGTTTAGATCACTTGTGGGAGTTGGCACGACTATTGCAATGGTGAATACGAGGTTGGAGATGATTTGGGATGTTTAATGGTTGAGTTATATATGAGCTTATAAAGGATTTAGTTGAATCCCACTGCGGTATTGTGGCAGTGATAGCGCATGGGCATTGTGAGTTACTGTTTGTTTTGATCTATGGCTTTGAGCCAAGTGGGGGGAGTCTGCTAATGATTAGTTGGTTGCTCGATTATGTGTTGTATTGGTTTCGGTTCGAGGTGGATTGGTGAATCAGTTATGACCTGCAGAGGTGGAGTCTGGGAATGACTCGAGTAATGGAAATTTCTTCGATACAAGTTGTAATGTACTTTACGGATAGTGGAATTCATTGTATGATGGAGTTGTACTGGTAAGTGTAGAGTGTGCAATGTATGAGTGTGCTTGTTGCTTCAAAGGTGTGGATTACATTCCTAGTATGTGGATTGCAAGCGGGTTCAGGTCGTTCTGTGTACTTGGTTACTGTAATTAAAATTGCGTAGAGTGAATGACGTTCGAGAATAGTTCAGACGGATTCAAGGTTATATGTACCAATCGAGGATCTTCAAGGTGTGAGAAGGGCTAGAACTGATATTTACGGGGAATGTGTCAAGGCTTGTGGTGTATTTGCATTATCATGGATTCTATCCATCAGTATTAGGAAAGAGAAGGTAATGACTTTAAATTCGTAGGAAGTCTCTTCAGGGTAAGTATTTCTAGTGTGGTTCATTTGGGGATAACTGAGGAAGTATTCAGTGGCTTATGAGCCTTAGACGGTATATTTTTATGTTCGGGTTTCGTGCGGTGAGTCGGGATTGAGAACTGTGGTATCATGGCAAGAAGAAGTATCAATTCGAAGGTAAGTCAGAAGGAACTTGAATAAATAGGACGGCTTGGTAGTAGGTCGAATTGGGATGATAAGGGATATGGTTAGTTCTTTGGGTGTTTATAAGGTAATGAGTTGTTACCGGTGTTTATTAGCAATTCTCTTGGAATTATTGGCATGCGTAGCTTGGTTGAGTTAGAAGGATTCATTCCTGTCGGTTTGGTGTTGTACAAGTGTGATTTGGGAGTTCTTGATGATTTCTACCACGGTTGGAGATGTATATTTATACGGGCGTGAGGGCCAGGTGATGTATAGTGATTTTGCTTCTAGATGGGATCGAATGGAAAGTTCTTGGCTAGTTGGGTACGTAGTTGTTATGGCTAGGAAGGGAGCATGAAGTTCTCATATTTATCATAGGATTGCATGGCGTATGCGGTATTTTGTGTATGGTGGAGAGTGGCATATGTGAGGTCACGGTTCAGTTCTGGAAGAAAGGTCAGAACTGGCAGTTTCAGATGATTAGGTAAAGGATACCACTATTGGGTGGCTGGATGAGAGTATACATTCATAAAGGGTAATGTGTTCAAGGCAATGTGTTTGAATAAGGGTGCTTCATTGGTGTTACGACGCTCTTTTGTTGGATCGACTGCTGATATTCAAGGTTTCTTGGTGACATAGAGGAATTACAGGGGGTATCTCTCGTGGAATGATAAACTATTAGGGGCGTGTTATATAATTGAGTGGTGGAATTGGGATCAGATATGGTAATTGGTGCGCCTCATGGGTTTGAGACTGGGAGTTTTCATGAACTGATTATTTTGTAGTTGTGAACTATGAGGATGCGAGCAAAGCTAGTTAGGTGTTAGTATATGTCATGATTCAGCCATTATGAACGTTCAAGGAGTTTTGATCGTTGGTTATATATGTGCATAGGGTGTAGTTCTATCGGGGCTTTATAGCGAGATTTGAGCAGGGCAAATAAGTAGTTGTTGCAGGATTGAGACGTGTTGGTTATGTTCTTTCTGGTTCGGGTGGCATGGTATCGTCCAATTTCCCCCGTGGTTATGGTAATGCACTTTGAGTAATTGATGTCGAATTTCGCATGGGTATTAATTTTGAGCAAGGTTGCTTGGAGTGTGTCATGTGGTCCAACGGTTGGATGGGATCACACTTTGCAGCTCAGTTAGGTAGAGGTATGATCCTCGGTGTCATATTTGTGTGATATGGTTTCACGATGTGTATCAGGATTTTAGCATGATGTGGTAATGGTAAGTGTTAGTGGCGGGATAGCCCTCTCGTGTGAGTCTTCTTTATTTAATCAATTGAACTCTTGGTATGTGGTTATTGAGTGCACAAGTTGCACAAGTTATGGCTCTGGATGGTATTGATACTGATGGGGCGAGTGGTAGCTGGTTTATACTTGTTTCTTTCATCGTCGGCAGTATATGGAAGTGTTAAAACGAGGCATGGTTTGATAAGAGGATATGTACCGGTATTGAGTTGTTTGAACAACTATTGTGGTTAGGAGTTATCGCTATGAGTGGTTGAGCCACACGGTATATTATGTGATTTCATCTTGGGTTACGGATATGGTTTGATACAACGTATTCAGACTATTTCAGCTTATAGTCATGGAAATTTTAACTTGTAAATTATTTCAGAAGTGGAAACTTGGTTTTAAGGTTTATGGGTCAGGATTTGATAATAAAATTTCAGTTATGTTGTGTTATCGGACGCAGATGGGGTAAGGTGGCATAGGATCACCTCCGAATATGTTTATGGAAGGTTACACAGCAAATTTTGGTGGTGTTGGAACAGCTCTAGGCACGTTCGAGGACGAACGTATGTATAAGTGGGGCAGAATGTAACGATCCGGTCTGTCGTTACGTGGAACTTGCATTTTTATTGTTGTCAATGACTTGTCATGGATTGGTTATTCTATTATTGATGTGTTAGAGTCGATAGGCTTGAAATTGGAATGGTTAAATGAGAATTCAGTAACTTAGTCTTTAAAAATAGCCTTAGAGTTGGAAAAGTCAACTGAGAGTTGACTTATTGGTAAACAACCTCAGAATGCGGATTTGATGGCTCGGATAGCTCTGTTAGGTGATTTGGGACTTAGGAGTGTGTTCAGAATATTTTTGTGATGTCCGGTGTAGAATTAAGCTTGAATTGGCGAAAGTTAGTTTTGGGTGATTTCCGGTCGGCAGTGGAAAATAGGCTATCAGGGTCAGAATGGAATTTCGAAAGTTGGAAAAGGTTCGTAATATCATTTTGGATATGCCTACAAAATTTCAGGTCAATCGGAGTTGTTTTGGATAGTTTCGGCATCATTGGTGGATTTTAGAAATTTCAAAGTTCTTAGGCTTGAATCCGATGTAAATTTGGTGTTTTGATGTTAGTTTTGGTGTTTTGAGAGTGAAACTAAGT
Organism: Nicotiana paniculata; assembly: GCA_005239505.1. NCBI lineage: Eukaryota > Viridiplantae > Streptophyta > Magnoliopsida > Solanales > Solanaceae > Nicotiana > Nicotiana paniculata. The sequence continues at coordinate 16,163 of ML356759.1, forward strand.
TTGAATGATGTTATGGGATGTGTTGGTAACTTTGGTTGGGGTCCCGAGGGGCTCGGGTTGGATTTCGGTTGGTTAACGGGCATTTTTGGACTTAGAGAATTGTTGATTTTTTGGTTTTTGTGCAGTAGGGATCTGTGAATCGCGATCGCATGGCAAGGGCTGCGATCGCGTAGAACACTCTGAGGGCTAGGAAAATTGTTCCTCGCGATCGCATGAATCAGGGTGCGATCACGTAGGTTTGGAAGAAGGTGAAGTGCGATCGCGTGGGCTAGATCGCGATCGCGTAGGGTCATGACAGGCGCGTGGGGGATGAGGTCAATTGATCTTCGCGATCGTGTGCATTTGGTTGCGATCGCGTGAGGTTGAGCTGCTGTGAACCGCGATTGCGTGGCTTTTTCCGCGATCGCAGTGAAGAAATCACTGGGCAGTATATAATTAAACCCTCTGTGACTTAAACCTTTTTTACACCATTTTTGTACGGACAGAGAGCTTTGGGGGCGGTTTTTGAAGAGGGAAATCATTGTTCTTTATAGAGGTAAGTGTTTTGGACCTTAAAACTCAATTATGGATGATTATAGAACATAATATCAGTGTTAAATTCACGAAAATCAGTAGAAAAAGGTGGGTTTAGGGCTTGAGATTTTGAGACCTTTAGGGATTGATTTGAGGGGTCAAATGAACTCCGATTTTAGTGTTCTTTATATGTATGAACTCGTGAGATGATGAAGAACAGTTTGGTATAACAAGTTCTGAGTTTCGGGATGGGGGCCCGGGGGTCGGGTTTTGACTAATTTCGGGTTTTGAGCTAAATTTAGTACTTTTCAATTTGAATTCATTCCTTAAGCATAATGTGATGATAAAAATCTGAACTTGGTAGATTTGGAGAACTCAGAGGCCGTATTTAGAGGCAAAGGCACTGCAGAATAGTATTTTAGCCGGTTTTGAGGTAAGTAACGTTTCCAAACTTGGTTCTGAGGGTTCGAAACCCTGAGCTAAATGATTTATGACTAATTGTTAAGGTGGCGCACATGTCAAGTGATGGGCGTGAGGGCGTGCACCGAGTAATTGTGGCCTGACTCATCCCATGGCACCGCTTAGTGATTATTCCATGATGATATCTGTGCTCCTATCAATGTGGTAATTGTGAACATGTTAGAAATCATGTTAAGTATAAATGCTAGGCTTCACGCCGAAAATGCTGAGACCCGAGTGGTCGTATATTACTGTCTCATTTTGTGATTATTTGATGTCATATACTCAATCCTGTTATAATATATCACTTCATATCCTAGTCTCGGTATTGTTAATTACATGCATACTTATCATTATTTCGGGTTGATGGAGGCATTTATGATCCATGTGAGTGAGACTGAAGAGTAATGACTGAATGAGGCCGAGAGTCTGTTATTAAGACAGTTATGAGAATGGACTGCACACTACATCGATATTTAAATCATGCCTTCGTTGGGTTGATATGGCGCTTGGGCCACTAGGGCCCCTCCGGAGTCTTTACACCCATAGTGAGTGCATTGATGTGAGGGATGGATCTTCCCTGGGCATGGATCTTGTCCGAAGCTAAGGTTATGTGAGGGATGGATCTTCCCTGGGCATGGACGTTGTTCGAAGCTGATGTTATAAGAGGGATGGATCATCCCTAGATATGGAAATTGTCTGAGTGTTGTATTTCGGAGATTGATCTTCTCCGTAGGGGCTGGACTAGCATTTTTCCTCAGTACATAGTGACTACGGTCACCAGTGTTTATGCATATTCCGGGATGGAATTTCTCTGGGCCTGAGAGCCATATATAGTACTGAGTGGACTTCTGTGGGAGAGCTGTGAGCACTATGTGCATATCCACACTGGTTTCATACATATATTTTATGATGGCATGTAGAGTATATTGGCATACTTGGCATATTTACTCATCCTGATAAACTGTTAGCATGTCTAAATTCTGTATATTATTTATTGTAACATAATTAAGGTTTTGTCCGTCACTACTTCTCAGCCCATAGTTTGGGTTCGTTACTTCTGAGTTGGTGTACTCACGTTACCCCCTGAACCTTGTATGCAGATCCAGGTACATCGGGACCCGGTAGCGGATATTGAGCATCGGTCAGCGTTTCATTGGAGTTGTCAAGGTAGCATCCGGCGATCGCGACCTCATCTTCTCTTCCTTATTCCACCTATTGCACTTAATTTGAGACTATGTTGTCTATTTCTTCATTCTTTAATATTTTTTTTATACATAGCAGCTCATGATTGAGTGACACCAGATCCGAGGATTGGAGGTTTAAATTTAGTTTTCACACATTGTTTTAAACTTCAGATTCTTAATATTATCAATAAATTTGTTTAAAAATCGTATTTTTAGTAGAAATTGAATTTAACTTAGTTAAAAAGAGAGGCTTGCCTGGTTCCACGACAAGCGCCATCACGACTCCAAATTGGGTCGTGACATAACCTAATAAGTAATTTACATGTCAAAAAAGACCATTTGATTCTTGACTTAATTAAGAATGCAGTAGGCGTATAATTTGGTAAAATCACGAGCCTTCAGTTTATGATAAATGTGTATACGTCTAAAATCGGAGAGCCCGATTTTACGATCATTACGACGCTCAGAAGGCTCGAAGGTTCGAGTCTTGGCATCGAGGGGGCATATCGAAGGTCCTCGAACTCGGGGCAATGCAAATCGAAGACCAGCGTGGAAAGGCGGGAAATTCCCAAAAGGCATGTGGTTAAAGTTGACAAAGTACGCAAAATAGTACAAGCCCGTACCGTGGCATTAAATGGCTGTACCAACCATCCCTCTTTGTATTAATTACACATGTACTATGTTGGGATTCCCCCTTATATATAAAGGGGACCTTTGTCACTTTGTATGACACATGATATTCAATAGAAGAACAAGAACATCCTCTGCTCTCTAACTAAAACATTCTCTACAATTGTTTCATTGGTTAATTGCCTTTTATTTATTGTGTTTATTAACTGTTCTTCATTTATTACTCGTTTTTAATCACAAATAGACCTTCTTCGAGGCCTTCAATATTGTTATATCATTCTCGATAGCCCTTTGTCAAGCTCCTAAGCTCGACCTCGAGGCACATTCCGATCGACCTCGAGACCCCGTTTCTTCGCTGCTCGGTTTGCATAATCTCGTTACCCTTTGCTCTTAGTTCATTTTTTCACTTCTCACTTAGCATTTACTGCCTAAACAATTGGTATTAAATAGATCACGTATTTTTAGAACTACAAAATTAAATATAATTGTAATTATCATTTTCAAGGTAAACAAAATGAATGAATAATTTGCCTTCCTATAATTTTAGAAACGCACTTGCTTTATTTGCTCCAAGTAGACTTGCTAGGGAGGTAATTTGAAAAAATAAAGTAAAACACTAGGAGCCACACTTGAAGATCATTCTTTGAATAAAAAGATAAAAAGAAGTTGAGTAGGCACTTCCAAATTACTCATTGCTAATCTTTCATTAGTGGATACTTCACAATCTGATTGGTTTTTGTTGTAAAAATAAACACCTTTTAAATTTTGAAATGCTTCATACAGGATTAGAAAAACGCAAATTGACTCACACAAACATGTTTTGATATACTGAATACAGATTATGTCAATCTGACAATAATTATATCTTATTATCTTATTTTATTCTTTATATATTTAGATCCATAATATTTAAAATCTTCATTCACTCTTAATATAAAGTAGAACTTCACATTCTCTTATTGTTACTGAATTGCTAATCCATTTATTGATTGAGCAAAATCTTTACTTTTATATGTAATAATCTTTAGTTTGCACGTGCACCTCGTATAAATGAGTATATAATTTATTAAAAAAAATTATAAACTATTAAATACTTGAAAGCATGTCTACATTTCTGAACTGCTTACAGACTAATTATTGAATTTCTCTTTGAGATATTACTGTTATTATCTGGATTTGGACTGTACCTATATGAGCTCATAACTACTTTCAGCCTAAGATTAGTCATGTTACTTATTGAGTATATTGGGTTGGTTGTACGCATACTATACGATGCGCTTCATGTGCAGATACAGGTACCTCTGGGCACGACAGTTGCTAGATTTGGAGCTTCTTCTGTTTGGAGACTATTGAGGTAGCTGCCTTGACGTCCGCAGACCTCGACTCTCTTTTTCAGTTTATTAACATTGTTCTATCTTTCTAGACAATTGTTTTAGCAATTAGACTGTATTGTCATTTTAGTAGCTCATGTACTTAGTGACACCAGAATTTTGGGAATGATGTATTGAAGTCGCAATATTTCTTATCAACTATTTATGAGAGTTATTAATGTTAAACCTGTTTCATCTTGTTTTTCATTTAAAAATATGTAGTTATTTGTAGTTGTCGACTTTGTCTAGTACTGTGATAGTCGTCGTCACAACATGTCGAGTTTTGGGTCATGCTTCCTTTGCACTAGTCTTCTTTCACGCTGCTATTGAATCAATATAGAGCTTTTAATACTACTATCAATGTTAGATAGTGTCTAAAGCAATAATGTTGCTTCCCTTTAACCCCAAAATTTTCTTTTCATGTGGCTATCAAATTTGCTGTAAAAAGTAAGCTTTTGATTTTTCAATGGCCAACAATGATTAATCGTGATTCCTTCAATAAACCTCTATTTAAATCTCATAGTATCGATCAACAATATATAAAAACCAATGGTTGAAATTATCTTTAGGATCCAAATTTCAAAAACTTATCCATATCTTAACTAGTAGAATAATAACAAAGATAATTTATGGGTTACCTTGAATGACGATGACTAGTTGCTGAAAATTTTAGGCTTATCCTCATCTTCGCGATGCCTATTCAAAGAAGGCTAAAGAAAAGGAATTAGATTTACTCCCAGTTATACGTTAATAGCTTCAAGTAGATGTTTCTTAATTATAATATTATCTACTCATATGGACACTAACATCAACTTAGGCCGTGAAAGGATTGGAACTTGCGTTCATAAAAAATCGAATATCATTTATAGTAAAAATATATAGCCACGTATTACTACAATTACTACATGACAATTTTCACACTAAAGCTAATGTTAATTTTCTACATGATTGCGGTTCTTGTTAGAAGCTAGGCATGTCTACCGCGAAGAAGACCAAGTGGCGCACACACTAACGAAGTTTGAGAGAAACTGTAACTCACATACTAATACTTATAGTAAAAACATATAGCCAGGTATTACTACAATTACTATAATAATTCTCACACTAAAGCTAATGCTAATTTTTTTACATGATTGCAGGTTCCTGTTCGAAGCACTGAATCAACCGGAAGCTAGGCATGTCTACCGTGAAGAAAATCAAGTGGCGCACACACTAACGAAGTTCGGGAAAAACTGGAACTTACATACTAATGCCGAGCGTGGCGAGCACTTCTGAAGTGAAACACCTTTATTTGTTTTCTCTACTTTCCACAAAGATAAATTAAGGACTGTTTCAATAAGATCAGTCCGACACTGTAATAACTCTCTTTAATTTTAAAGCATAATAATAATCAGCGCCCTCGAACGCCTTTATAAAAAAAAAAACTTAGGCCGTGAAAACTATACTTTTCTCATATTTACCATCTAATTAATATAAAACTAAGCTTTTGAAGTCGTCAATAAAAATACGGGCTTTTACACTAACCCACATTTACAACAAGAATATCCTATGTAGGTGCCACCTGATGTAGTCATAATATACTAGGACTAGTAAGAATATGCCCGGGCTATGCCCGAGGCCAACAACTGTTTAATATGATTATTAATATTATTTATGAGTGTACATGGACGGGTCCGATTTTGTCGAACTTTTCGGGGTTTTTTTTGGTAACTTGAATATTATTTCAATCTTACTTTGTTAAAGTTTTAGATATAGTTTTGATTAGTGAATATATATTTAGTAAAAATTAGAAAAAATTAACAAACATATGATCTATTAAAATATTCTTATGGGAGAACTTTTTTAGTAATACGTGACAATTATTTTCTTAGTCGTCTAATAATAATTTTTCGTTGATAAACTCTTTCAAGGTTAACCGAATTTAATAACTAAACATAAAAATTAATATGATATGTTCTATTTAATTTTAAATTATTGAAATACCTTTTCAAATTCGAAAAAGATATAAGAAACTTTGACACATGAATACAGAAAGACAAACAGATAGATTAGCGCATTTCAATAGTACTTGATAATAAAGTGATACAACCCATTATTAAAGTAAATAAAAATGGATGCATATAATAGTTTTATTAAAATTACATCTCATGAGAGGATTTCAAATATTTCTAGATTTTAAAGAAAATTTTATATAAAGTCTTAAAGGTATGTAGAAAAAATATATATTTATATGTCGGTTTGATTCAAAATTTTTTTACTCAATACCAAATATATCTGGACTTTTTAAACGGTTTGCTTTGACTTTTCAATTTGATAGGGTTTTTCGATTCGATTTGATTAACCCAAACGTTATTATTAAATATCACTGACATCTACATTTAAAGCAGCCATGTTGTTATTGTATATGATAGTGTATGTGAAAACTACTATTGAGGATTATAGTCTTAATTTTGGATAAAAGTCGAGTAAACCAGTATGTTCTATTTGGGGATGAGAAAACGAATGAATACTTCCCCAGAAGCCATTTCCAAAAATATTCTTTAACATTTCATTTTTTTATTTGGAAAACTATTTGCAATATGTACCTAGTCCTACAAAGAAAGGAAAACCAAAAGTCAACAGCTTTTGCACCTATCCGTTAGTGGATATCACATTACTCATCCCAGGATTTATCATAAAGTCAATGCTGACAATTCTAGGGACGAATTGAAAACGATATCGTTCAGTTGTAACCTGCCGGCTACACAAATGGAGGTTCTGCCGGCTAACCTCCATTTCCACCAAGTCTCTCCACCACCGGCCAAAACCTCCCCAACACACACACACTAAACCCAAACAGCTCATATATAAACACACTCCCTCCAGCTAACGAAACCCAATTCAAAATTCTTCTTACTTTTTTGCTGTTCCTCTGCAATTTTTGCTTGTTTCGTTAGTTGTAAGTTTCTTCTTACTCAGCTCAATATCTTCTCTAGTTTCCTTAATTTGATGACATGGAATTTAGTTTCTTGCCTTCTTCAACTGATATTAAAGTCGCTTTTTGGTTTGATAAGGTAAATTAGGTTGAAAGGTTTCTTTTCAATTTTCTTGTCAATTTGGTGGGATATGCCTTTTGTACATGCACACAGTAGCTGTAGAAATCAATAATTGAACTGCTAATATCGTAAAACTCAATCTTTTACTTGGTCAACTAGGAGTTTATTGCAAATTCTGCAAATTTTCCAGAAAAGTTTGAATTAGGCCCCAAGAAAATATAGAATCAAGTGTAATTACTCCTTTTTGGATTGTGAACTTGGGGTGTTCAAGTGTAATTAGTAAACTTGGGCAAGAAAATTTGTCCTATGAATCTGAGATAGTCTAGGTTGATAACGACAAGTTCCTTTGGTGTAATGTTTCATGGGTCACTAACTTAGAAAATGGATAAGAACCATATTATCTATTTAGAAAATGGATAACCAATGAGTCTAACATTTATATTTGTAAAGCTTCAAATTAGGAGTTGCTCAAGTTTGGGAGACTAAAAATTCTCCCAGAAGTGATCATATGCAAGAAGTCATGCATAATTATCTATATTATCCGCCGGTTAACCCGTTTTGTATCCGTATTAAATATGGGTCGGATTGGATAATTTATCTGTTTTTATTACCCGTTTGACCCGAACCATACCCGACCCGACCCGACCCGCCCGTTTGCCACTCCTGGTCACTTTTGTGGATCATCTTCCTTTTAATGCTATCTTTACAGAGTATGGGCAATATGTTGTGCTGTGTAAAAGTTGATCAATCTACGGTTGCAATTACGGAGCAGTTCGGCAAGTATCAAAATGTGCTTCAGCCTGGGTGCCACTGTCTCCCTTCCTTTCTTGGATTCAAGGTGGCTGGTCATCTCTCCCTCAGGGTGCAGCAATTGGATGTTCGCTGCGAGACCAAGACAAAGGTCTATTCTTTATTCCAAAACGAGAATTACATGGACTTGAAATATACTGTTTTGGTACTTCATAGCTTAATCATCAAACTCAATTAAAATTGGCACTTTCACAAAACATAAGTAGGTGATGGTTTTTCAGTATTTACATCCGTATGACTTGTACATCTATTGCAATAAATGTGCAGGATAATGTATTTGTCAATGTAGTGGCATCAATTCAATACCGTGCTCTTGCAGACAAAGCAAATGATGCTTTCTACAGACTAACCAACACTAAGGGTCAAATTCAAGCCTATGTTTTCGATGGTAGATCTCTAAGATGTCTCTTTATATACATCTGATGATTCTCTCTTTGACTTGAGTTTTATTCTAACAAATTTATTTCTTCCAATATATTGATTTCAACAGATACTGCTAACTTACACAAGTCTACATTTTTATGTTTCTTTAGTCATAAGAGCAAGTGTTCCAAAACTCAATATTGATGATGTTTTCGAGCAGAAAAATGAAATTGCGAGGGCTGTTGAGGATGAACTTGAGAAGGTAAGCCAAATCCTCAATGCTTCTTTTCACCGATATCATATATTGGATCTCATACAAGTGCCATTATGATCCTGTACAGGCTATGTCGGCTTATGGATATGAAATTGTTCAGACACTTATAGTTGATATAGAACCAGATGAGCATGTTAAGAGAGCAATGAATGAAATCAATGCTGGTATGTCTAAAGTCTTTTTCCTCTAATTAATACCTTGTTTGGCCAAGCTTTTTTTTGGCCAAAAGTGCTTTGTTTGTTGTTCCAGAAATGCTTTATTTTCAAAGTTAAAGTGTTTGATCAAGCTTTTAGAAAGAAAAAAAAAGTGCTTTTGAGTAAGCAGAATCAGTTTTCGGGACGTAGAAAAAAGTAGCTTATTCCGAAAAGCATTTTTTTTTTAAAAATACACTTTGAAGCACCTTTTAAAAGTTTGGCCAAATACTAATTGTTGCTCAAAAATGCTTTTCAAATTAATTAGCCGAACACAAACTGCTTTTTAGCAAAAGTATTTTTTTGAAAAACACCTATAAAAAAGCACTTTGCAAAATAAGTTGATTTTAGAAGTTTGGCGGACAGGCTATAAGCCTACCAATCGCGTGTTCTGTCTGTCAATTGCTCTCAGTAGATAATCTCAACAGGAACATATACATCACTAGATGGATTTTCCTTCCATTAAAAATGTGAATTATTTATGTAAAAGAAATTCTACACACAGTTAAATGGCCGCTTTAGGAGTTGCAGTGGCATCTATGTCTATAAAGCTCTTCAAGGGCTAAATCTATTCTCTTTACCTGTTTAATGTTTTTTTGGTTGACCAAATTGAAGACTAATATTCCTAAACGGTTTGTTTTGCTATTTTTATGTCTTAACTGTCTTCGACTGTACAGCTGCTCGGATGAGGGTGGCTGCAAATGAAAAGGCAGAGGCTGAGAAGATTTTACAAATTAAAAAGGCTGAAGGAGAGGCAGAGTCAAAGTATCTCTCAGGATTAGGTATTGCACGACAACGTCAAGCAATTGTGGATGGTTTAAGAGACAGTGTGCTTGGCTTCTCAGAGAATGTGCCTGGAACCTCAGCAAAGGATGTTATGGACATGGTCCTTTTAACTCAGTACTTTGACACCATGAAAGAAATTGGCGCTTCCAGCAAATCATCTGCCGTTTTCCTACCTCATGGGCCTGGTGCTGTAAAAGATGTGGCAAGCCAGATTCGCGACGGACTCCTTCAAGCTTCTATTGAGCGTTAAATGTTCTCTCTCAGAAATGTCAATGTGTTTCCCTTGAAGCAACTATGTTCCCTTTTGTCTTTATTTGTCAAGTGTGGAAATATGTGGTGAGATTGACTTTGAAGTTGTTATTAGTACTATCCTATGTACAGAAGTATGTAAATTTTTGAAGATCTTCACACCCTTTTTTGAAGAATTACGAATTGCTATATGATATTTGGCAGCTTACCTTTATGCTTCATCAATTTTATCTTCTTTCCTATTTTGCTCTTCTAGAGCAATCGTGCTTCCCAATTATCAATCTTTCATATCATGGTCCTTTGTTTAACAATTGTCATTGGTTCTGTTAAATCTATGGATTTGATGGAGCAAACGCTAGCTAGAAGAGAGGAAGAAGATGAGCAAAGAAGGAAGAAAATGAGAAAGAAATTATCTCTGTTATTAACCGTAAAAACACTGACAAACGACCCCTATTTATACACTTTACAAACTAATATTTAACCTCTAACTAACTATCATTAAATAGTCTAATCTACCCCTAATACAGTTCTACCACATCAAGTAACCCCTTTCATAACACTGCCCCTCAAGCTAGGTGGTGCAAACACATCAAGCACACCTAGCTTGGAACTCAAATATTCATGTTGAATTCTGCTTAATCCTTTTGCAGCAAATATGTCTACTGTTCCTTTGTACCTACATATTTGGTTGCAACTAATCCTTCTATCACATTCTCTCTTATAAAGCGACAATCTATATCAACGTGCTTTATGCGTTTATGAAATACTGGGTTGCAGTAATCTGTATGGCTGCCTTGCTATCACAATGAGTATTTACACGCAGCTGAATCTCAACTCGTATCTCCTTTATTAGTCCTACTAGCCATACCAATTCTGCAACTGTCGCTGCTAGACTTCTGTATTCTGCTTCAGCAGTGCTTCTAGAAACTGTTGTCTGCTTCTTAAACTTCCAAGACACCAAAGAATCACCTAGTTTGATCAAGAATTATGTCACAGATCTTCTTGAGTGCTGACATGCAACCCCGACTGCATCACAATAGGCCTCTAGTGTTCCTGTGTTTTTTCTTGACATCAGAACACCTTGCCCAGGATGATTCTTGACATATTTAACCACTCTTATTGCAGCTTCCATATGATACCTTTTTGGTTGTTGAAGAAATTGATTTAGCATTTGCACATTGAATGCTAAATCAGGTCTTATCACAGTCAAATACAACAGCTTCCCAATTAGCCTTTGATAGACTCCTGGATATGGTAATAGTTCATCCTCAGTATTACTGGTAGTTCCCAAATGGTCATCATACTCCTTTGTTGTCAGCCTTTCATTGACTTCTAATGGAGTGGCTACAGGCTTTGATGCTCCCAGGCCAAATTCAGAAATGATCTCTATAACATACTTTCTCTGATGTATGAGGATTCCATCTGCGGGTCTTGCAAACTCTATACCAAGGAAGAATTTCAACTCTCCTAGATCTTTCATTTCAAAGGTTTGTTCTAGAGTTGTCTTTGTCTCCTCAATCAACTGCAAGGAGGTTCCAGTAACTAGCATATCATCCACATAAACTAATACTATCACAATGCCTTTAGTGGTCTTCTTGATGAACAAAGAATGATCATATTGGCTCAGAGCAAAACCAAACTGATACAAAGCCTCTCTGACCTTCTTATTCTACTGTCTAGGAGCCTGTTTAAGACCATACATGGATTTGAGAAGATTACATACTGGCTAAGACTCCCTTGGCTTCGGAATCATTGTGGCAGTTGCATATAGATCTCATCAACGAGATCACCTTGAAGAAAGGCATTGTACACTTCCATTTGATGGATATGCCACTTCTGAGCTACAGCTTTAGACAGTACAGTTCTTACTGTCACCATTTTCACTACAGGTGAAAAGGTCTCTTGATAGTCAATTCCCTTCTTTTGACTATACCCTTTAGCAACTAGACTAGCTTTAAATCTCTCCACCTCACCCGAAGCCTTGTATTTGACTTTATACACCTGGAGCCAATTGGAACTTTTCCTGTGAGAAGTGGAACTATATTCCATGTGTGATTACTTTCAATTGCCTCAATTTCAGCTTCCATAGCTTTTATCCACCTAGGGTCTTGACTAGCCTCAGCAAAGGTGGTAGGTTCCACAATAGAGGAGCATGTTGATAGATAGGCTTGGTATTTAGGGGATACTACAGTATAGGAAACATAATTTGCAATAGCATAAGGGACCGACTCATAGACATTCAATGACATAAATTCCTTCATCTAAATGGGAAGATTCTTGGGTCTGGATGATCTTCTGACTTCATTTTATGCAACCGGTGGAGCAATGGAAGTTGGTTGAGGGAATGAATGTTGCACTTGTGCATGATCAGAAGCTTCTTGAGTTGTTGGAACTGAAGCATTTTCATCTGCAACTTCAACATCATGGATAATTGCTTCTGTGTTATCCACTGTATCTCCCATGTTTGGTTTTGATAATATAGTGTCATGATCATCATGATATCTCATGTCAGGAACATGTGAAGTTCCTGTCAGCTGAGGGGAATCTGGTGCTACATCAGACTGCATAAAGATTAGTGAGTATATGCTTTTTGCTGTCTAAAAGGAAAGACAATTTCTTGGAAAATAACGTCCGTGTTAACAAAAAAAATGGTTAGTAAGATTTAGGAGCACATAGCCCTTTTGAGTTGCTGCATATCCCATCATTACTGCTGGTATAACTCTTGGCACCAGCTTGTCCCTTTCTTGAACTGCTTTGGCATAACAAAGGCATCCTAACACCCTTAGATGCTCTAGAGATGGTTGTCTGTTGTACATTTTTTGAAAAGGAGAAACACCATTAAGTACTGATGAAGGCATCCTATTGATAACGTGAACTGCAGCTAAAACCCAGTGCCCCCAATACTTCAAAGGTATATGAGCCTGGAATCTTGTTGCTCGAGCAACTTCCAGAATGTGTCTATGCTTCCTCTCAGCTACTCCATTTTGCTGAGGAGTATAGACACATGTCCTCTGATGAACTATCCCAAGACCATTGAACAACTCACTACAAGTGGAGTTAACAAACTCCAATCCATTATCTATTATGATCACCTTAACAACCTTATTAAATTGTGTCTTCACATTGGACATGAAGAATTTTAGAACTACATACACATCATACTTGAACTTAAGTAAGAATAACCATGTCATTCTAGAAAAATCATCTACTAAAGTTAGAAAGTATTTATTTCCATCAACTGTTGGCAGTCTATAAGGACCCCATACATCTGAATGAATCAAATCAAAGCATTGCATACTTTTTATACTACTACTATATGGAAGTCTAGTATGCTTAGCTAGTGGGCATACATGACATTTATTCACAATTGTAACACATTTATCAGAGTTAACTGGAAATAGTTTCTTCAGCAATCCAGAAGGTACATTTCCTTGCCTCCTATGCCATAGACCAATGTCTTCCTCTTTTATTGATTCTGTAGTATCCTTGATTGTCAGTGTTGTTTCCGTTATCTGCGTGTGGGATTAGGACATAAAGTCCATCATGTTCCTTACCAATCTCCTTCACCCTCCCACCGTAAAGATCCTGAAACAAACAAAAATCAGGATAAAGGCAACACAACATTGTAAGTCTTTTGTTACCTTTGATACTGATAATAGGTTGTATCTGAATTTTGGAATGTGTAAAACGTTTTTGAGTATACTTCTTGCTGAGATAGGACTAGTGCCACGCCCCTTTTTCTCGCGAAATCAGGTTTCGACATGTGACAACTCTTTTAAGAAAGTATTAAAAGAGGTGAGTCACCACCTAACGATTTTTAAGGTGCGTTAGGGCATCTATTTGCAAGTGAATCTGATTTAACTAGTTTATATCACCAAAGACCGGGTAAAGGCAGAGGCTGAGAAGATTTTACAAATTAAAAGGGCTGAAGGAGAGGCAGAGTCAAAGTATCTCTCAGGATTAGGTGTTGCACGACAACGTCAAGCAATTGTGGATGGTTTAAGAGACAGTGTGCTTGGCTTCTCAGAGAATGTGCCTGGAACCTCGGCAAAGGATGTTATGGACATGGTCCTTTTAACTCAGTACTTTGACACCATGAAAGAACTTGGCGCTTCCAGCAAATCATCTGCCGTTTTCCTACCTCATGGGCCTGGTGCTGTAAGAGATGTGGCAAGCCAGATTCGCGACGAACTCCTTCAAGCTTCTATTGAGCGTTAAATGTTCTCTCTCAGAAATGTCAATGTGTTTCCCTTGAAGCAGCTATTTTCCCTTTTGTCTTTATTTTGTCAAGTGTGGAAATATGTGGTGAGATTAACTTTGAAGTTGTGACTAGTACTATCATATGTACAAAAGTATGTAAATTTTTGAAGATCTTCACACCTTTTTTTGAAGAATTATGAATTGCTATCTGATATTTGGCAGCTGACCTTTATGTTTCATCAATTTTATCTTCTTCCCTATTTTGCTCTTCTGGAGCAATCGTGCTTCCCAATTATCAATCTTTCATATCATGGTCCCTTGCTTAACAATCGTCATTGGTTCTGTGTACGGGTAAAATCGAGGATAAAGTTATTCCCGATTTCCCGATAAAGAAACGAACGGACATCGCGATCCGATATGACCTCGGGTAAATCCAAGGGCTCCCATAGATCAGACCCGGGGAGGATGAATGATGCGCCAGAACCGAACACGGCCAAATGTGGGAAGGATCGGGTTCGAGCAAAATAAAGAACCAAGACTAAAGGAAAGACGATTGGAGAGGACAGACGAGGGGCCGAAATATCCGCTCTTAACCAGATAATACGGCACAAATTTTGCCCGGTATTAACGGCTAATCAGAAGAAAAAGATTTTTACCTTATTTAGACGTGTACTAGGATTGAAACTCCCCTACTATATAAAGGGGAGAACCTTTTTATTTTTGGAACCACTGTTGGCACGCATATCAAAGGAATAAAGTCAATTTTTGCTCTCTAATTATTGTTCAAAGTGTTCTTCAGCTGCATATTCGTTTAGTTGCAACCAAGCCCATATCGAGGGCTTAATCGGAACCAACTTCCAGCATTCATCATAAAGCAGGCTTGATCATCCATCGTATTTAGTTTGATTGTTTTGTTTTTCTTTAATTCAATCATTTGTTGTCCTTAGATTAATCGTGTCAAATTAAATCACATATCTTTTAAACTGCTTATAGATTCAATTGTTACTCATTTTATGGGTAACTAGGTTCACACATTAGATCCAATATTCGAGGATCCTTCAATTCAGTATCCTACATACACATTAGAATTTCCTACATACGTTTCACCTGATGTAGAATTAGATCATTTTGTTTAACGTCTATGTCAGGTTGTTGGAATTGACCTAATAAGTAATTTACACGTCAAAAAAGACCATTTGATTCTTGACTTAATTAAGAATGCAGCAGGGGAATTATATATATATTAAAAGTACGAAAGCCCTTATCGAAATGTCGTTTGTCATTTTTACCCCTTAAAAATTGATTTCACACGAGATAAAATAGTCATTTAATAATTGCTAATATTTAGATCTTTGAAATCAACTAAAATTTTAGTTATTAAAATTTTTCCTTATTTGAATTATGTAAAGATTCTTAATATTTAAGACTTCAAAGTCCAACAAAATTTAGCTTATGTAATTACAGGATCTTCGATACTAAACGTTTTATTTGTCAAACAAAATTGTAAGTATTAAATAAGGTGAATGAAATAGTGGAGGTGTAATTTCTGGATAGCACAAATCAATTTCTAATTGAGGTCAAAATAAGTACAATACAGAAATATGGATAGTTAAATGTCACGGTATTCAATAGTCAATTCACATTTCTATATTATATGTGAATTACATTTCACTTAAATATTTTTTTTTTGTTCATCTTTTTATATCTATATCTATACAATTTAATATTAAAAGCACGAAAGCCCTTAGCGAAAATTTTTTATCCTTTAAAAATAAATTTCACATTAGACAAAACTTAATTTTCCTACAATTTAGGAGTTAAAAAAAAGCAAAATTTTAAACATTAAATCTTTCTTTATTTGAATTATGCAAAAAGTTCTAAAATTTAGGACCTTAAAATTTGTTAAAGATTCAAGTTACGTGTATCCTTTCCTTTTAGAATCCTTCCACGTTAAATTTTTTAGTATTATAACTTTAGAATTGACTTATTTCATTTATTAAAAGATGAAATTAGTTGAATTAGCAGGAAATCAACAAATAGATGAAATTAGTTAGGAATTATGGGAAAGATAGAAAGCACACGAACATATTATGGAGTAAGATAATATGAGAAGGAACATACGATAACATTTCATTTTGGAACAAAGTATATTTCACGGTTCAACGTTCTCTTTAATTATAAATTGAATACTTAACACAATCATGTCGAACAAATTATTTTTCCATTCAAAAGGAAGCTTTTGTTCATTGGTTTTTGTAAGGCATTATTTTAAAACTACATTTAATAATTAGAACAAATAAAAACATTTAAGAATATAAAAGAGAGAAAAAAAATTGGCAATAGTCAATAAAAATAATGATTCAAAAGAAAAATGACAAATCAAATATTTTATTCTATGAGAGTAGAATGCTTAGTAGAAAAATATATAATTGCAGTTAATTTTTTTTTTTTCTTGTGATGAGCTAATATTTAAAATTCGAATAATGAAAAAAAAAGTTATTACATTTAATGTTGAGGAAACAATAATCGAGTGCTTAAATTAAGTTAACTTTAATGTTTAAAAGAAATAATTTAATCTTTACATTAACTAATTAGCAAAAAAATTAATTTTAGTTCTTTTTCAAATCATCACATGAGTAAAATTATTTTTCAATTAACTAAACTCTTAGCATCTAAGAACTTTAGTGGTGCAAGATTCTTTTCTTTTCTGAGATTATTTATGGCCAAATACATCGGCGGCCCTTTAAACTTGTCCTCACTTTTAACTTTGACATTTTTTCTTGATCGTGGTCCATTTAAACACTTCAATCACACCTCGAATGTGTTATTTAAACACAAAATTCGTAAGCAGCCAAACATAAGTCATGCGTGTGATTCACTCGTCACAGTAACAAATAAAAAAGAGACACGTGAATTTAACTTGAGTTAATTAATTAAAAAAGCCATTTTAGGCCGTAGTCATCTTCCCCAACTATCAAAGAACCATTTTCGATCATTATCATCTTTCCCAACTAGCCCATAAAGAAAATTATTGTCATCTTTCCCAACTATCACTCGTAGCCGGAAAACCCATTTTCGATCATTTCTTTCCAGCTCAATTCTGGACCAAAACAAAAAATACCAAACAATCCACATTATATAAGAAAATAAAATAAGGAGAAAATAAAGACAGAAAGCGGGCAGATCTGGAAAAACAGAGCACCAAAAATGGGATCGATGTCTTCTTCGGCCGGTCGACGAACTAACTTCCGCCGGCAGTGAGCTTTGCTCCCTCTCTTCTCCAAATCTCTGACAGCGGAAGTATACAAAGGAAAAACCACAGGTACACTTTCCGGCATCGATCTTGGATTTTCAGATCTGGGAAAGAAGATTTTGATGACGATAAGCTCCGGTGTCGACCTTTAATTCAAAGTGGTGCACTTTTCCGGCTACCTCGTTGAGCACGGTGCCTTTGATTAACTGGCCGTTGCTTTGTCACCTCTTTGGACGCGACCGAAGTTCTGAGTTTTCCGGCGACCTCATTTGTGAAGTCACCGGTCTGTTTGTATGTGTGGTTGTTCAAGAATTGCACTGTTTGTTTGTATCAAATCCGGCGACCTCATTTGTGAAGATAAGCTCTGTTTGTTTGTATGTCTGGTTGTTCTCCATTGTCCGTTCCATGTATGCAAGTCGAGCTTCTACTTGCCAAAGAATAGGAGGAGAAAGGAAAAAAATAAAAAATAGAAATACTCATCTTTCTCGCTCCTAAAAGTAGTGTGTGTTACACACACTATATCACATCACCAAATTGTGTCTAAATGACACAGTATAGACCTAAATAGACCACAATTAAGAAAATATCTCAAAGTGAAAAGTGATAACAAGTTTAAGGGGTTGCCAATGTATTTGGCCATTATTTAATACTCCATTCATTCCAAAAAAATAACACTAAATCTTTTTTAGTTCGTTTAAAAAATTAATAATACTTTTAAATTTAAAAATAATTAAACATGAATATTTTGTTTTATCTTCAATGACAAACTTTTATAGCAACTCAAATATTATGGTATGTGCAAAATCACAGGTTTTAAAAGTCTTCCTTTCCTTCTTTCTTAAATTTTGTATCCAGTTAAACTAAATTAAAGCAGATGAATAATATTATTTTCTTCTACCCTTGCCTAATGAAAGAGTCCACGGTCTGCTTGAGCTAAGGGATTATTTACTGAACGTCCCTTACTTTACCTATCATTCGGTGAAGCGACACTATAAACTTTTTGATACAAATTTAATTTGAATAGGAATGGATTGAACAGTATTTATTATAAAACTGGAAATTATTTTTAAAATATTGTAATTATTCTCGAACAATTTGATATATATATTTATTTTATTTTTTGGTAATTACAGATATTTTATTACCAAGAACACTATGTACAATAAATAATAATTAAATTGACTGAGAGTTGGACATTCCCCAGTCTCAGGTAAAGTAAAACTCCTACAACTCCAAAAACAACTAGACAACAAACAATCACAAAGAATTTTCAGTCGCAACTCAAAGTTCCTATGTGATACGCTATATTCATCTTATATATAACCGCAATGTGCTAATAAGTAGCAGACTCCTTATATAACATATTTTCAAATATTTTGACAATCGTAAGTTAATTGAGGAATTTATACTTATCGTCTTTGCAAAATTTCGTGTGAAAAATAACTTTAATTGTACGAAAAAGGGTTGAAACTACCCCATCTTCTACTAAATTGTTTACAGTTGTCCTCCGTCCATCTATTCGTCCAAAAAAGTACATAACATTAATTCTATTAACAAAATTAGCCCGGCGACTTAGGGCAGAACTTATGGGCCTTTTATTTAGTGAGATGGTATATCCGGGTTAAAAAAAGAACCTTTCGGCTTCTTCTTCCTCCTCTGTTTCATCCTTCCATAGCTTCTACGGTGTACTCCTTTTCCTTACCGCTATCTTTTCTTCTCGCCACTTCCAAGATCCTCGCGAACAGACTGTAGTACAAAATGGGCATAAAGCACTGAATTATAAATTTAATTTTATACTTGAAGAGCTTTGAGTTAAACAAGTAGATATATGGACCAAATTGATGAGTGACTTGTGTCTAAAAAATCAATCAGATATCGTTCTACATCGAAGATGATTATCTAGGATCACAGAATACCACATACATGCACCAACCTTAACTCCAAATTTTCCCCTTCCCTCTTCTTCTACATCAAAAGAAAGACAAAAAAAGAAAAGAAAACTATTGCAGTAAATGGTTCAAACTTCAAAACATAAAAATCTGAAACTTAAAATTATATATTAATAAAATAAATCAAGAACATCAAATTGCATAAGATAAAAGAACCATTTTACATTCAAACAACACACTGAACACAAAAAAAGATTGAAAAATCATAATTGATTCTCACCAAAGCAGAGCTGGCCATTGTTCGACGTATACTTCCCGCCATGTCCGCTTTTTCTTAGCTTTATCAAAATTCTAATAATAATAATAATAATACACTTATAAGTCAAATTTGCTTAGAAGATGACTTTTCTCCGTAATCGGGTAAAAGAAGATTGTTTAAATTTTGACCTGGATAACTAGGATCGAATACTGTTAGTAAGTCGAGTTCGACCAATTTACCTGATCCAAAATAAGACCAATATGTTGTTTCAGACCTAAATTGCCACGTGGCCCAGTGAAAAATCATCACGTCACTAAATAGAAGGCCCACAGGTTCTGCCGTTAGTCGCGTAATTTTGTTAATGGAATTAATGTCGTATGCTTTTTTGGACGAATAGATGGACAGAGGATATTTGTAAATCATTTAGCAAACGATAAGGGTAGTTTAGGTCCTTTTCTAATTAGCAATTTACAAATACATGTTCTTTATTGTACCGTGAGTTATTATTCAGAAGCAAATAGTAAATGTGTAATTATTTTATTTCTTCTCAACGTTTTCAATTTTTTAAATCCAAATATTTAAATTCACAATAGAAATGAAAAACTAAAATACTCAATTTTCTTATTTAAACAAATTATTTTGTTTTCTTACAAATGTATTTTAGAGATTATAAACAATTATATATTTTTAACTAAACCAAACTTACCTTTAATAAAATGAGAATTGGCTATAGACATATATAGATACTAAACATCAACCTAATAGTGATGAAAGAACAAATTTTACTTCTGAATTTTAACATTTATTCCATATTTGACTCCTCCTAAAATAATAACATACATATCTTATCAAATTCATCAACGGTAAGCAATTCAATTTTAGTCATACACTCTTGTTTACATAAGAAGGCAACTTTTGAATGCATCGGGATGTAGAATCTAGATGCATGCTTATAAGTTTGGACAGAGGAAAAGTTCACTCCAAGACGAAAAATATATAAATTAAGCTAAATATACTCTATGGATTCTACTTTTACGATAACAATTTAGGTTAAATTTTGAGTTGAGTATATTGATAGAGATTATTAAGAATATCTACATAGTTTCTTCCTTATTGAGTTAGCTAAATGTGACCAACAGTCATTAATTTTAAGAACTTACACTTTTTTGTTTAATTTGTAAGTAGTACTTAACTCAAGCATATTTTTAATATAATAACACATGTTCTTTTAAAATCTTGTATTCATATAGACTTGGTACACGCGCAACCCGCGTACCAGAAGACGAGAACATAAAATTATGAACTAATATTACCTTACCATTAACATTATCTCGCACTGTTTGTGGCTAGATTCGGAGCATTTTTGGAAACTGATTCGAGAGGCAAGGACATTTCGGAATGGGATTTCTGCACAGTTGAGGTAAGTAACAGTCTTAAATCTGGTTTTGAGGGTATGAACCCCGAAATTTGGTATGATGTGATTATTTGGAGGTAACACACATGCTAGGAGACGGCGTGTGTGATGTCATGGGCGGCTTTCCCATGACCCCTTGGACGCGCCCCGTGGCGTCCCAGCAAGCCTC
>MDKI01004683.1:0-10885 GCA_005239505.1 Nicotiana paniculata
ATAAAAAGATCACTAGTGATTGTGTGATCACCTTTTGGTGGGGTGTTATGGTATTGAAATTTCTTGGCAACAAACGCGATTAAGCAACCTCTTGGTGAATATTCGACTAGGAATTAAGCCGACAATATTTGTGTCAATGAATTGTGATTGTCGAGGTGCAATAACCATTGTAAAAAAATAAATCTTTCAATGGGAAGAGTAAATAAATACTCTTGAGATATAATGTGATAAAGAAATTGCTTGGAGATAAGAAATTTTTATACATATTATGGGTAGTCAAAAAAGGATTTGGCCGACCCTTTGACTCATAAGTGAAACATTGAGAGGTTGAGATTTTTGCCAATTTGAGATTTATCAACAATGATAGTAATCGAACCTATGTGATTGGAGATCCCATGAAGTAGGTTCATATCGCTAATAACAAGCCATTAGTTGGTGAAATATGCACTATGAAATTATGTCTCTTCCAATGGTGTAGTGTATAGTACAAGATTGCAAGGAATTTGAGGCTATGTTATTAAACTCTTAATCATATAATCCATAGCCTTTTATAGGCAATGTATTGCGCTGTAGAATACACTTGATGGATGGACCGATATGAGTGTGGAATAGGGCTGCTCCTATGAAATTTATGGCAAAAATTTTTAGATCACTCTTGAAAACTAGGCGCACAGATAGCTTATTAAGCGCAAAAGCGCGAGAAAAACAGAAATTATGGGGGTCTAAAATGATTGTGATGACCCAAAAGGTCATCCCTTCTTTTATAAGTCAAAACTGTGTTTTGAGGCCATAAAATCTCCTTTTATCTCACCACGTTTTACGTGCGCATCCTAGGCGTATATACGGGAAGCTTATGTGTGAAAAACTGAGAAAAATTTCTAAATTGGCCTTAATATTTAATTTAAGTTGACTTCGGTAAATAGTTTGGGTAAACGGACCCAGACCCGTGATTCGACGGTCCCGGAGGATCCGTAGGAAAATATGGGACTTGGGCGTATGCCCGGAATCTAATTCCGAGGTCCCAAGCCCGAGAAATGAATTTTTGAAAGAAATTGATTTATTGAAAATATATGAGTTCTTGGAAATTTGGTTATATTTGAAATTTGTGGTAGTGGGCCCGTATTTTGGTTCTAGAGCTTGGTACAGGTTCAATATGATATTTGAGTTGTGTCTGTAAAATTTTGTATGAAACGAAGATTGTTTTACGTGATTCAGACCCGTATTTGTAAAATTTGAAAATTTGAATGTTTTGAGATTATTCTCTGATTTCTATGCTAAACTTGTTGCTTAAGATGTTAATTTGACAATTTGATCGCACGAGTAAGTCTGTATGATATTTTTGGGGGTAATGTGCATGTTAGGTTTGGAGCCCCGAGGGATCGGGTGACTTTAGGATAGGTATCGGAGTGTTTCGGACTTAGAAAAATCTCGTGTGAGTTGTTGTTTCAGGTGTCCTATGATTTTATCTTCGCGATCGCGGTACAACCCACGCGATCGTGGTGCACAAGCTGGGCTGGGGAAGGTTTTCTTCCATGTAATCGCAGGGTCTTGGTCGCAATCGCGTAGTGTACTAGAGGGGGGCCGCGGGAGTCCTTAGGTTGTTCTTCGCGAACACGGTTTCAAGCCCACGAACATGGTGGTCAAGGGGGGATATACCATCGCGAATGCAAGCAGCTTATCGCGATTGCGTAGGTCTTTTGGCCTCAATGCTCTGCGAACGCGGAAGACTCCGCGTGATCGCGTCGAGGGTCTGCCCAGGGGTTTAAAACATAATGAAAAGCGGGGAATAGCCATAATTTCGTATCTCCTTCCATAGAATCTGACCTTGGGCGATTTTTGTAGACGAATTTCATCACTAAATCATAGGTTCGTGTTCTTATTATCATTTTTTTCATTTTCCAGTAACACCCATTAGATTTCTAGCCCTAAATCATGTTCTTAAGGGTAGAAAATTGGGGATTTGGGTAGAGTTAGGGCTTTTTGAATAATTGGAATTTAGACCTCGTTTTGAGGTCGAATTTCGAAACTAATTACTTATTCGGGCTCGTGGTTGAATGGATGATCAGGGTTTTTTTCGAACCTCGTGTTTTGACCATGGGGCCCGGGCTAAAATTTTTGACTTTTTGGGAAGAATGATGTAATACCTATAATTAAGAATTGAGATGGAATTGGTTGGCATTTATTAATGTTATTGAGTTGAATATGTCTAGATAAAAGTGAAATGGAGTCAAATTCAAAAGGGAAAGCGGTAGTCAAGGCTTTAGTTTGGTCGTGTAATCTGAGGTAAGTGTTTGGGTTAACCTTAGCTTGAGGGAATATGTGTTGTATCCTATTTGCTATGTGTGAATATCATGTTCATCGTATATGTGAGGTGATGAGTACCTATACGTTGATGTCAAGTATGCCCGGGAGTCGAATATTGTGATTTATGTGATTTTCCGTAAGTAATATTTGGGTTTCATCTTATAGTTATCCATGTTGGTGGAAATTCCTTGATGCTGAGTATTGTTGAATATTTGTTTTCAGTTGAAATTTTTTTTGTGAAGTTATGTACTAAGTGAGATTGGATATAGATGTTTACCCTTGTCGCGAGGTTTTAGGTTATTTCTATTTACCCAATTATTGGTTCATTGTTGGATTGCTATCATTTGATGTGTTTGGGTGAGGAATAGTGTAAAAGCACGAAGGGTAATATCGTGCGTGAGATTTTGAGTGAATGTTAATGCACGAAGGGTGACGTCGTGCCGATATTGTGATTGTAAAAGAACGAAGGGTGTTGTCATGCCATGATATAAGATATAATGCACGAAGGATAATGTCGTGCCATGATATTGTGAGGTAAAAGCACGAAGGATGATGTTGTGCCGAATATATTGACTCTGATGGTGCGGACGACAGTAAAAGCACGAAGGGTGGTGCCGTGCAATTGGTTTTGTATCACTATTCCATTGCTTAGATTGATATCTAAATTATGCATTCCCTCGTTACTTTCATTATTCGATATTTCCTACCCTCATCATGTTTCCCTTTTTCCCTTATGCTTAACTGGTTATTTCTCATTGTATTATATTTCTCTGTATTCTATTAAACTGCACAGGTTGACTTTGGTTGTCGTGTCCTAGCCTCATCACTACTTCGCCGAGGTTAGTCTCGACACTTACTCAGTACGTGGGGTCAGTTGTACTGATGCTACACTCTGCACTTTTGTGCAGATCCCGGTGTAGGACCCTACGGACCATAAATTGAGGTTGTTGGCTTCAGTCCAGTGGAGACCCCGATGTAGTCCTGCAGGCGTCCGCAGGCCTTGGCATACCATTCTACTTCTTTTATATTATGTTCTAGTTATTTCAAAAACATATGTACTTATTTCATTCAGACCGTTATATGTATTATTCGTAGATAGTCGGTGAGATTGTGACTTCAAAATTCTTTGATTGGTTTTTGTGAAATTTCGTAAAGTCATACATTGAGTTTACATACCTTGCTCCATTTTTTTACTTCTATCTATGTTAATGTTTTCTTTTCACATGTTGTTTTGTAATAATAAAGGAATAAGATAAATTGAATATTTACGTTGTCTTGCCTAGCTGGTTCAACGTTAGGCGCCATCACGGTCCCGACGGTGGGAAATTCGTGTCGTGATAAGTTGGTATCAGAGCACTAGGTTTCCTAGGTCTCACAAATTCATGGACAAGCTTAGTAGAGTCTGAGGGATTGGTATGGAGACGTCTGTGGTTTCCCCCAGAGGCTGCAGATTTTAGGAATGACTTCACATCTATTCTTCTCTGTCATGCTATTTGAATTCTAAATGCTAACTGAATTCCTATTTTATTCTCTCGCAGATGGTGAGAACGCGTGCTTCTTTATCCATTGATCAGCAGCCCGAGACTCTAGTTGCAGCTCCTACGAGAGGGCAAGGATGAGATCGAGGCCGAGGCAGGGGCAGAGCTGAGCCAAGAGCAGCAACCCGAGTGGCGGAGCCTCAGGTAGAGTTTGCTGATGAGATTCCTTCGCATACAGTCCTGGTTGGGCCACCTCAGGTCCCCGAGGGGTTCATTGCCACCCCTATACTCCAGGATGCTCTAGTCCGTCTAATGGGCCTCAT
The DNA here is from genome assembly GCA_005239505.1 of Nicotiana paniculata. Taxonomy (NCBI): domain Eukaryota; kingdom Viridiplantae; phylum Streptophyta; class Magnoliopsida; order Solanales; family Solanaceae; genus Nicotiana; species Nicotiana paniculata. Next base: position 4,106 of record MDKI01004683.1, read on the forward strand.
AGAGAGTGTCTCTCAAGTAGGTTTGCTTCCTGCAACACCAACTGTCTCTCAGGCTGGGGGAGGAGCCCACACTCCCGCTACTCACACTCCGGAGCAGTTGCTCCTCAGTCTTAGACTCCAGTAGCTCAGCCAGCTGGGGTAGTTCAGCCGGGTATTATGGCTTAGACCGGTGATGGGGCAGCTTTGTCTGCTGATGGTTTGTGGAGGATGGACAGCTTCACCAAGCTTTTCACTACGGTGCATCTTCAGAGGATCCCCAAGACTATTTGGATAGCTGCCCTAAGGTTCTACGGAACATGGGGATAGTGGAGGCCAATGGGGTCAACTTTGCTACCTTTCGTCTGTCAGGTTCCACCAAGACTTGGTGGAGAGACTATTGTTTGGCCAGGCCAGTTGGATCACCGAACTTGACTTTGGCCCATTTCACTCAGCTATTTCTGGAGAAGTTTCTTCCTATCACTCAGAGAGAGGATTTATGGAGGCGGTTTGAGCATTTCCCGTAGTGCTCTATGACCGTCACTCAATACGTATCCAGATTTGTTACCTTGGCCCGACATGCTATTATGATACTCCCCACCGAGTGAGAGAGGGTGGGGAGATTTATTGAGGGACTAGCTCAGGCGATCTGATTGCAGATGGCCAAGGAGACAGGGAGTGAGATTTCTTTCCAGGATGCAGCCAATGTGGCCAGACGAGTTGAGATGGTTTTTTTGTAAGGGGGTGGTCAGGGGTCTGACAAGAGGCCCCGTCATTTTGGCAGGTTCAGTGGCGCCTCATTTTGAGGCAGGGATTCTTTTGGTAGTTGTCATCCTCCTAGGACGTTTCATTCGGCACTTAAGGTTTCTCGCAATGCTCCAGATTGTTGTGGTTCTCATATGCAGTATTCTGATCTGTTGCCCTACGGTGCACCATGAGCTCCTATCAGTGCACCACCGATTCTGGGTTTTCAGGGTGGTTACTCAGGTCGTCAAGGTCAGTTTCAGGGTCAGCAGCCTCAGCAGCCGTGGGCTTGTTATACTTGTGGTGATCAGAGGCACATTTTTAGATTTTTCCCTAAAGCCTCGAGCAGTTCTCAACACCAGGGTTCTCGTGCCATGGTTCCAGTACTAGGTGTTCCACCGCCCGCTTAGCCAGCTAGAGGTGGGGGTCGAGGTGTTAGAGGTGGAGGTCGGACTGCTAGAAGTGGAGGCCAGGCCGCTAGAGGTAGTGGTCAGCCAGTAGGAGGCTGTCTCATGAACATAGTTCGGATTGGTGGGGCCCAGCCCCGATTTTATGCTATTCCAGCCAGACATGAGGCTGAGGCCTCCGATGGAGTTATCACAGGTGTGGTTTCAGTTTGAAGCATGGATGCTTAAGTTTTATTTGATCCAGGGTCCACATATTCCTATGTGTCATCTTATTTTGCTCCTTATGTGGTTATGCCTTGTGATTCTCTGAGTACTCCTGTATATGTGTCTACGCCGGTGGGTGATTCTATTATGATATTCCCCACCGAGCGAGAGAGGATGAGGAGATTTCTTGAGTGACTAGCTCAGCCGATCTGATTGCAGATGGCCAAGGAGACATGGAGTGAGATTTCTTTCCAAGATGCAGCTAATGTGGCCAGACGAGTTGAGATGGTTCTATTGCAGGGGGTGGTCAAGGGTCTGACAAGAGGCCTCGTCATTTTGTCAGGTTCAGTGACGCCTCATTTTGAGGCAGGGATTCTTTTGGTAGGGGCCATCCTCCTAGGCCATTTAATTCGGCACTTCAGGTTTCTCGCAGTGCTCTAGGTGGCCGTGGTTCTGATATGCAGTATTCTTAATAGTTGCCCTACAGTGCACCATCAACTCCTATTAGCACCACCGATTCAGGGTTTTTAGTGTGGTTACTCAGGTCGTTAGGGTCAGTTTCGGGGTTAGCAGCCTCAGCATCCGAGGGCTTGTTATACTTTTTGTGATAAGAGGTACATTGCTAGGTTTTTCCCTTAAGGCTCGAGCAGTTCTCAACACCAGGGTTCTTGTGCCATGGTTCCAGTAGTAGCTGTTCCACCACCCGCTCAGCCAGCTAGAGGTGGGGGTCGAGGTGTTAGAGGTGGAGGTCAGGCTGTTAGAGGTAGAGGCCAGGCCGCTAGAAATAGAGGTCAGCCAGTAAGAGGCCGTCCCATGAATATAGTCCAGACTGGTAAGGCCCAGCCCCGATGTTATGCTATTCCAGCCAGACCTGAAGCTGAGGCCTCTGATGCAGTTATTACAGGTATGGTTTCAGTTTGCAGCAGGGATGCTTATGTTTTATTTGATCTAGGGTCCACATATTCCTATGTGTCATCTTATTTTGCTCCTTATTTGGTTATGCCTTGTGATTCTATGAGTACTCTTGTATATGTGTCTACATAGGTGGATGATTCTATTGTAGTAGACCGTCTCTACCGTTTATGTGTTGTGGTTATTGGTGGTCTTCAGACCAGTGTAGATCTTCTGCTCCTGGATATGGTAGATTTTGATGTTATTTTGCGGATGGATTGGTTGTCGCCTTATCATGCCATACTGGACTGTCATGCCAAGACCGTGACATTAGCATTACCGAGGTTGCATTGACTGGAGTGGATGGGGACTCCTGGTCATTCTTCCAGTAGGGTTATCTCATATATGAAGGCTCGGCGTATGATTGAGAAGAGGTTTTTGGCCTATTTGTCTTATGTTCGTGATTCTAGTGCCGAGTATTCCACCCGATAGGGATATTGAGTTTTGCATTGATTTGGCTCCGGGCACTCAACCTATTTCTATTCAGCCATATCGTATGGCCCCTCCAGAGTTGAAGGAGTTGAAAGAACAATTGCAGGATCTGCTTGATAAAGGCTTCATTAAGCCTAGTGTCTCGCCTTGGGGTGCGACGGTGTTGTTTGTTAAGAAGAAGGATGGGTCGATGAGGATATGTATAGATTATCGTAAATTGAACAAGGTTACCATCAAGAACAAGTATCCATTGCCGCAGATTGATGATTTTTTTATTAGCTTCAGGGTGCCAAGGTATTTTCGAAGATTGATTTGAGATCCGGCTACCATCAGTTGAGGATTAGGGCATCTGATGTCCATAAGACAGCTTTTCCCACTCGATATGGGCATTGTGAGTTCTTAGTGATGTCATTCGGGTTGACAAATGCCCCAGCATCTTTTATGGACTTGATGAACCGAGTGTTCATGCCTTATTTGGATTCCTTCGTGATTGTCTTCATTGATGATATTCTGATTTATTCCCGCAGCCGGGAGGAGCACGAGCAGCACCTTCGAGTCGTTCTTTATACTTTGAAGGATAGTTAGTTGAATGCTAAGTTTTCTAAGTGTGAGTTCTTGTTGAGCTCAGTTGCATTCCTGGGTCATGTTGTATCAGCAAGGGGTATCCAGGTGGATCCCAAGAAGATTTCAGCAATCAAGGATTAGTCTAGACCCACGTCAGCTACAGAGATTCAGAGTTTCTTCGGCTTAGCAGGTTACTATCATAAGTTTGTGGAAGGATTTTCATCTATTGTAGCCCCGATGATCAGGTTGACTCAGAAGGGTGCCCAGTTTAGGTTTTCAGATGAGTATGAAACGAGCTTTAAAAAGCTCAAGGCAGCCTTGACCACGGCACCAGTGTTGGTTTTGCCCATAGCTTCAGGGCCATACACTGTGTATTATGATGCATCTCGGGTTCGACTTGGTGCAGTGTTGATGCAGGAAGGAAAGGTTATTGCATATACTTCACGTCAATTGAAGATCCACGAGAAGAATTATCTAGTTCATGATTTTGGGTTAGCAGCCATTGTTCACGCGCTGAAGATTTTGAGGCATTATTTATAAGGCGTGTCTTGTGAGGTGTTCACGGATCACAAGTGTTTGCAATATTTGTTCAAGCAGAAGGAGTTGAATTTGAGTCGGAGGGGATGGTTGGATCTGTTGAAAGACTACGATATCACCATCTTATATCATCTGGGGAAGGCCAATGTGGTGGCCGATTTTTTGAGTAGGAAGTCAGCTAGCATGGGTAGTCTTGCTTATATTTCGGTCGGAGAGAGACCGCTTGCTTTGGAGGTTTAGGCTTTAGCAAATCGGTTCATGAGATTTGATATTTCTGAGCCCAGCCGTATTCTAGCATATACAGTTGCTCGTTTTTCATTATTTGATCATATTCGAGACCGACAATATGATGATCCTCATTTGTGTGTTCTGAGGGATATGGTCTACCACGTGGATGCCAAGCTAGTTACAGTTTGTGATGATGGAGTTTTATTAATGTAAGGTCGTATTTGTGTACCTAATGTGGATGGACTTCGTGAGTTGATATTAGAGGAGGCCCATAGTTCCCGGTATGCTATCCTTCTGGGCGCCGCAAAGATGTACCAGGTTTGGCGGCAGCATATTGGTGGAGGAGGATGAAGAAGGATATTGTGGCATATGTAGCTCGACGCTTGAATTGTCAGCAGGTAAAATACGAGCACTAGAGACCTGGCAGATTGATGCAGTAGATTGAGATTCCTGAGTAGAAGTAGGAGCGTATCACCATAGATTTCGTAGTAGGACTCCCACACACTTAGAGAAAGCTCGATGTAGTATCGGTCATTGTGGATAGGCTGACCAAGTCAGCGCATTTCATCCATGTGGCAATCTCTAATTCTTCGGAGAGATTGGCAAAGATCTACATTAGGGATATCGTTCTCCTTCATGGTGTGCTCGTGTCTATTATTTCCGACCGAGGTACGCAGTTTACCTCGTATTTTTGGAGGGCAGTTCAGCGTGAGTTGGGCACGAGGGTTGAGTTGAGCACATCATTTCTTCCTTAGACGGACGGACAAATCGAGCGTACTATTTAGATTTTGGAGGATATGCTACGAGCCTGTGTTATTGTTTTTGGAGGATCTTGGGATCAGTTCTTTCCATTAGCTGAGTTTGCATACAACAACACCTATCAGTCAAGCATTCAGATGGCTCCTTATGAGGCATTATATGGTAGGCAGTGTCGGTCACCGGTTGGGTAGTTTGAACCCAGAGAGACTCGGTTGTTGGGTATGGAGTTAGTGCAGGATGCCTTGGATAAGGTTAAGATCATTCGGGATAAACTTCGTACTACTCAGTCCAGGGAAAAGAGTTATGCCGACCGCAGAGTTCATGATCGCATTCATGGTTGGGGAGCGGGTATTGTTTCGGGTATCGCCCATGCAGGGCGTGATTAGACTTGGGAAGAAGGGAAAGCTAAGCCCTAGATTCATTAGTCCATTTGAGATTCTTAACATAGTGGGAGAGGTGGCCAACAGACTTGCATTTCCACCGAATTTATTAGCTATGCATCCGGTGTTTCATTTGTCTATGCTTCGGAAGTACCACGGAGATTCAACCCATGTGTTAGATTTCAGCGGTGTCCAATTGGACAAGGATTTGACCTATGAGGAGGAGCCGGTAGCCATATTAGACCTGTCAGTTGAGATCGAAGAATTATCCTTCAGTTCGTGTCCAATGGAGAAGTCCGCCTGCCGTGGCAGCTACCTGGGAGTCCGATATCCATAGCCGTTATCCCCATATTTTCCCTGATTCAGGTACTTTTCTATGTCCGTTCGAGGACGATTGGTTGTTTTAGAGGTTGAGAATGTGATGAACCAAAAGGTCATCCCTTGTTTTATAAGTCAAAACTGTGTTCCAAGTCCTTAAAAACATCTATTTTATCGCACCTCGTTTTGCGTGCGCAGCCCCGGCATATATTCGGGGGACCCATAGGGATAATGAGAGATGATGCACGAAGGATAATGTCGTGCCATGGTATTGTGAGGTATAATCACGAAGGGTGATGCGTGCCGAACATATTGATTCTAATGGTGAGGACGAGAGTAAAAGAACGAAGGGTGGTGCCATGCACTTCTTTTCGTATCACTATTTCGTTGCTTAGATTGATATTTGTATTATGCCTTACCTCGTTACTTTCATTATTTGATATTTCCTCTCCTCAGCATCTTCGCCTTTTTCCCTTATGCTTAACTGTTTATTTTTCGTTGTATTATATTTTTACGTATTCTATTAAACTTCACAGGTTGACTTTGGTTGTCGTGTCCTAGCCTCGTCACTAGTTCACCGAGGTTAGGCTCGGCATTAACTTAGTACATGGGGTCGGTTGTACTCATGCTACACTCTGTACTTTTGTGCAGATCCCGGTGTAGGACCCTACGAACAATAGATCGACGTTGCTTCCTTCAGTCCAGTGGAGACCCCTAGGTAGTCATGCAGTCTTCCGCAGGCCTTGGCGTCCCTTCCTACTTCTTTTATATTCTGTTCTAGTTATTTCAGAAACAAATCTAGTTATTTCATTCAGAAGTTATATGTATTATTCGTAGATAGTCCGTCAGCTTGTGACTCCAAAATTATGGGATTGGCTTTTGTGAAATTTCGTAAAGTCATACATTGAGTTTACATTCCTTGCACAATTTTTGTACTTTTATCCATGTTAGTGTTGTCTTTTCACATGTTATTTTGTAATAATAAAGGAAAAAGATAAATTGAATATTTATGTTGGCTTGCCTAGCGGGTTCAACGTTTGGCGCCATCACGGTTTCGACGGTTGTACTCATGCTACACTCTATACTTTTGTGTAGATCCCGGTGTACGACCCTACGGACCATAGATCGAGGTTGCTTCCTTCAGTCCAGTGGAGACCCTGAGGTAGTATTGCAGGCGTCCGCAGGCCTTGGTGTCCCTTCCTACTTCTTTTATATTTTGTTCTAGTTATTTCAGAAACAAATCTAATTATTTCATTCAGACCGTTATATGTATTATTCGT
>ML356765.1:0-28619 GCA_005239505.1 Nicotiana paniculata
CTATTTAAATAAATTTTAAAACTCTTGAGTTAATCAGTATATATAAAATTTTCGATTATTACAATCTTGCCATGTGTAAAGCTCGTTAAATGTTGAATACATCGGTATGAGAGGATGTGATGCAAAACGAAAGAAATGGTAATCAAATAAAGTGTTGAATGTATCTAAGTGCTAAATGTCGTGTAGTAAATAATTAAAGTAAATATGGGCTGATTTTATTGAGTTAAATGATTGTGACAACACCATATATGAATTACTGATTGGTAAGGATCATTGTTTCTTGATTTCACATCGTTATTGGTTGATATGAACTTATGTTCTTCATGATAAAGATCTTTGTGATATAATTGTTGGTGGTTGTTGTTGTGAAATGTGATTGTAAGGTGGGATCGGGTTGCACGCTGCAACACGAAGTAATAAGGGTGAACTGTGAATGTACGGTGTGATCTATTTGCGCGCCGCAACACGAAGTAATAAGGGTGAGATGAGAATGTACGATGGGATCAGGTTGCACGCCGCAACAGATGAATAATTGAGATGAGTAACGGTGAAATCTCCATTTGTAACTTTCTGTATATCTGTGTGGTACTTGTGTGGTTACCCTGGCTGTCTTTCAATTGTGTGTTGTGTGATTCTACTTGGAGTAAACTTTGTTCATACATGGTAGTACTATTCAATGGTACTAACGTCCCTTTTTCCGGGGGTGCTGCATCTTTTATATGGATGTAGGTGGTTCCACAGTAGGTAGCTCAGACCGCCGATAGTGGTGTTTCCCTTTCGTACCTTCAGCAGATCCGGTGAGCCCCACTTCCTCTCGGGGTCGTGTGTAGTCTATATCCTCTCTTTTTTATATTTTATGTCTTTAAGGTATAGTCGGGGCCTTGTTGCCGGCAAGTTTTGGTGTAAAATCTTAGTATTCATAGAGGCTCCGTAGACACTATGTGGGTTGTATATACTTATTTTGGGTAGTAGTTGTAACTATTCGTAACCATGGTCCCGCGTTGGAAATATTGTGCTTAGTTTGTATATTTTGGGATTATCAAATGTTGAAACTCAAAAGAGGAAAATGGACTTATGTTGTAAACTCACACTTTGATTTCATTTGATATTTCATTTACAAATTTGTATATTATAAACACGGGGTGATGCGTTGGGTAGGAAAGGCAATCCAGGTCCTCTTGACCGGGATCATCCGGTTGGGCGCCGGTCTCGTCCCTCGGTTTTGGGGCGTGACACAAACGTAGACTTTCTAGTGTCAATACATCTAGCAAAATCTGAATCCGAGTATCCATCAACTTCCAAATACTTGGATCTCCTATACATGATCATGTAATCCTTCGTTCCTTTAACGTACCTCAAAACTTTCTTTGCAACTTTCCAGTGATCAATTCTTGGGTTACTCTGTTATCTTCTTAGCATTCCGCCGGAAAACTAATATCTGGTCTTGTGCAGGTCTGAGCATACATCAAACTACCAACAATTGAAGAGTAAGGAATTGATTCCACTTTCTTTCGTTCTACGTCATTCTTAGGGCATTGCATGAGACTATATTTGTCCCCTTTTTTAAATTGGAACAATTCTTGTTGAACAATTGTTCATATTAAATCTCTCTAGAATTCTTTCGATATAGCCTTTCTGAGACAATCCCAATAATCCTTGTGATCTATCACAGAATATTTCTATTTCTATCACATAGGATGCGTCACCCATATCTTTCATTTCAAAATTCTTAGAGAGAAAATCTTTAGTCTCACGCAATATGCCCAAATCATTAGCAGCAAGTAAGATATCATCAACATATAGGGCTAAAATTATAAACTTGCTCCCACTAATATTTTGGTATATACACCGATCAACAGTATTTCCACAAATCCAAAAGATGTTATGGTATCATTAAACTTTATATATCATTGTCGTGAGGCTTGTTTAAGTCCATATATTGACTTCTTCAGTTTACACACCATTTGAACTTTTCCTTTAGTTTTAAAACCCTCTAGTTGGTCCATATAAACTTCCTCCTTGAGATCTCCATTAAGAAAGGCAGTTTTCACATCCATATGGTGTAACTCTAAATCATAAGGAGCAACCAAATCCATAATAATTCTCAACGAGTCTTTCTTTGAGACCGGTGGAAAGGTCTCTTTATAATCAATGCCTCTGTTCCGAGTATAACTCTTGGCAACGAGTCTGGCTTTGTATTGTTCAATATTGTCATTTGAATCGCATTTGGTCTTAAAGACCCATCTACACCCGATTCTTTTAAAACTTTTTGGCAATTTAACAAGATCCCAGACTTTATTGTATTCCATGGATTTTAACTCTTCCTTCATGGTATCAATCCATTTGTAAGACTCATTACTTTCTATGGATTATGAAAATGAAGCTGGATCCTTATTAAGACCAAAAAATATGACTCTTACAAATAAACCACGTAATCATCCGAAATAGCCAATTTTCTAATTCTTTGAGATTTTCTTAATGGCATTTCTTGTGGTTCATTTGTGTAAGATATTTGTGAGTTAGTTTCTTCATGAAGTGTTTCATCCAAATGTTGCTCGGTGTTGTCAAAGTGTTCTTCAATAACTGAAATAATATTTGGTATTTGGGTGGAAGTAGGCACATTCGTGGGTAATAGAATATTGACCCTCACCTCTTTTATTTCCACCCTTTACTTTTCGACACTCCCACTACCTTCACCCTTCTCAATGAATCTAGCATTACCGATTTCAACAATTCGTGAATTATGGTTTGGACAGTAAAACACATACCCTTTAGATTTCTCTGGGTAACCAATAAAGTAACCACTTATTGTTCGAGAATCTAAACTATGCAGGTGCCTTAAACTAGGTTTCCTTCCTGTCAACAGTTCAAAAGGGGTCTTTGGAACTGCCTTACTAGGAAATCTGTTTAATAAATATACAGCGGTTTTAAGAGCATACATCCATAATGATTTGGGTAATGAGGAGTTATTCATCATGCTCCTAACCATATCCATAAGTGTTAGATTACGCCTTTCCGCAACACCATTTTGTTGAGGTGTTCTTGGCATAGTATACTGTGCACATATGTCACGTTCCTCGAGAAACTTTGCAAATGGACCTGGACAGTGTCCTGATTTATTATATTTTCCATAATATTCACCACCTCTATCTGACCTAATGATTTTCACCTTTTTATCTAATTGTCTTTCAACCTTATTAACAAACACTTTTGAGAGCATCTGTTGCTTGAGATTTTTCTTTCAGCAAATAGATGTATCCATAACGTGAAAAGTCGTTGATAAAAGTGATAAAATATTTTTCTCCGCCAAAAGATGGAACATCAAAAGGTCCATAAATATCAGTGTGTATAATTTCAAGAAGCTGGGTGTTTCTTGTGGTACCTTTCTTACTATGCTTGATTTGCTTTCCCTTAATGCAATCCAAACATATAGTAAGATCAGTAAGATTTAGATTTGGAAGAATCTCATTCTTTACTAATCTTTCTAACCTTTCTTTGGATATATGAACCAAACGTCTATGCCACAAGTAAGCAGAAATTTCATCTAGTGAACTACGTGTCATTCCAACATTATGTTAAACAGTAAGAAGGGATTCAGAAAAACCAATATCGAGTTTCAACTTATACAAACCATCACTAAGAAAATCAGAACCATAAAAAATGGTATTCTTATATAAATTGAAGCATCCATTTCCAAACTTTAAATCAAATCCAGAAACATCAAGTCTTGAAAGAGAAATCAATTTCCTAGAAACTGAAGGTACATAAAGAGTCTGTAATAGATCAAGGTGACATCCAGTCTCCATGATCAAACTATAAGTCCCTATGCCTTCAATTGGAGCCTTCATACGATTTTTCATGAACAAGAAATCCTTATTTGGATTTGTAGTTTGGATCATAAGGAATCCCTGCAACGTAGTAGATACATGAGCAGTTGTACCAGAATCAAGCCACCAAGTATTATTAGGAACTTCTATTAAATTTGATTCGAGACATACAAAATCACTAATTGTACCTTTCTTTTCGAACCAAGCTTTACGTTTCAGGCAATCTTTTTAATAGTGTCCTTCCTTGTTATAGAAACGACACGTATCTGCTTTATGTTCCTTGTTAGCATCCTATGGAGCTTTAGCAGGTGCTTTCTTCTTCTTGAACTTGTTGGCCTTCACTTAAAGTCCTTTACCAGCTCCTTGACCCATGAGGTTAATTGAATGACTCCCTTGTTTCTTAAGTCTTGACTCCTCCTGAGTAAGCACACTGGACAATTCACTAACATTCCATTTATCCTTAATAGTGTTATAGTTAATTTGAAAAGGTCCATAATCAGGAGACAACGATTTCAGAATAAATTGAACCAAGAAGGAATCACCACTTTCATCCCCAAGGTCTGAAGTCTTGCTGCAATATTAGTCATCTCGATGATATGATTTTTCACACTATGGGACCCATCAAACTTCATGGTCATGAGTTCAGCCATTAGTGTACGTGCGAGAGACTTATCTGCAGAACGAAAACGTTCTTCCACAAACTTCAGATATTCCCTGGCACTTTCTGTTTGTGGAATAGAACTCTTAATGTTGTTGGTAATATTCATTCGCATAAGCATAAGGCTTAGCATGTTAGAACGTTCCCATGCTTTATGGAAAGACTTTTCATCCGCACTGCTCGAATCAGTAATGGCAGCGGACTTATCATTCACCAGAGCCAAGTCAAGATCCATCACATCTAAGTGGAACTGGACTTGTTCATGACATTCAGAGAAGTTAAATCCATTGAACACAGTAACAGACGAAGCATGCGAATGAAAAGGAATAACTGCAAAATAGATAATACATGCTCACAAATCAATATGGATTCAACAAAACAGTTAAAACATATTGCAATTCTCCTTTGGGTAAATACTACGACACACTATCATAATTTAAATGACATTTAGTCTTTAATAGGTAATTAAATATTTTTAACCAAATATATATGCCATCTTTGGACAGACAATATATTTGACTAAGAATATTAATTTACCTCATCATATTTACTATTCATAGAATAATTGATTCACCTTTGGGTGAATCCTTAAGTTCTAGCAATAATAAAAATTAATTTATCCACGAATTTTTAATTATAGGTATTTCATTAATTTCATGGATAAACTATAATTTTATGTATGCATATTTTCATAAACAAACTAGTTTGGCCACTTTAGTGACTAACAAACTATATAACATAAGTGCACACATAAAATAGAGATCATAAGATTGTGAATACTTTAAACAAGCTAGTTTGGTCACTTTGGTGACTAACAAACTATATAATATAAGTGCACACACAAAATAGAGATCATAAGATTTTATACATGTGAATACATTAAACAATCTAATTTGATCACTTTGGTGACTAACAAACTATATAAACATAAATACATGTATAAAATAAACATGAATTTAATATATGTATAAATTTTAAACATTCTATATAGCTTTAAAATAACATACATCAGTTAGTAACTTTCATTATTGCACAGTGTGGGAAGTAAGGGCAAATCATTACATGATATTCAAAATTATGGTCGAAAACTTGAGATAAAACTTTACCACACCTTAATCCCCCTTTTTTTAACGCACAAATATAATTATACGCCTAGTCCCACTTAACTAAGATAAGCGCAAATACAAAGGCAGCCTTTCTCTTCATCGGTGTACAAAATAAAAGTATGTGTCTTTCTGATCGTTCTTTGAGGATTGCGATATACAAAATTCTTTTATGAAAGATTAACTGTTCAACAATCCAGGCTCATGATATCACATGCAAACATAAAATTTAATTGCATACCAGGATCTTGAACATGATAATCTTACATATAATCGTCATAGAAAACGTACATGAAGCGGAAGCCATTATCGTGAAGTGGAAGTGTTAATTGGTAAATTGGTTTCTCGCCCCTTGGCCTAACTTTTCGTTACCGCCGCCTTTAATGATGAAAGAAAGAAATAAAAATACAATAACCCTAATAGGTGGGGAGAGAACCAATTTATAAAGGTTCTCACTTAATATGATACATCCATCAAGTAATTAACCAATCGGACAGATGAGATTTAATCGGAAATCTATTGGACCACATACACGTAGAAAAAATAACTTACATTCAAGGGACCCCATAGAATATCTATTAGTAGTATCTTTTTAGAAAAACAGAAAATCCAAGAAAGTCTTCGATGATATGGTAAAATTGTAATTGGCTATAGGAGATTGAATTGATATTACACTCATCCACGCTTTTGCATTTAAGTTTGCTATACTCTTTATTAGGATTGACCATAGGACCTTCCATATAAGTTGGTACTACCAAGTTGTAGTTGTGGTGCCAATCACATATCTTACACATGCATGTACATTTAGTGACACTAGTCTATCCATACAAAAACAAAATTCATAAATGTATCTAATAATAGTGCTTAAGCGTGTGACCTAGTGGTTAGTGAAGTGAGTGAAGAATCATAAAATTTCAGATTTAGAAATCCAGCATAGGCAAAAACCATAGGGGAATTTTTCTCATTTGTCCAAGCCTTAGATAGATAAAATTACATAACATTTGTTATTGATGGGAGATAACAACTATCCCATTGAATTAGTCGAGATACGTGTAAGCTGACCCGAACACTACGATTATATAAAAAAAAATGTAGAGTATAGAGTATAGACGAAACACCATACTATACCAGCCTACTAAAGAAGTTTGGCTAAAGTAGAGCTGGAGCATAGACGAAATACCATATCTTTTTTCCAATATCAGAAAAGATTTACCTTCCCCATTTCCTTTTATATTACTAGTACATACTACATACTTTGACTGGATATGAAACTTAAAAATAAAATTTAATTTTGTTTTTTCAATATGTCATAATATTTGTGTATTATAATAAAATAACAGCAAAATGAGAAATTTAAGTAAAATTTTCTCAAAAGAAAGAATGACTTTCGAAAATAGTGTAATTCTTTTGGGAAGAGAGGCAGAGACAGTAAATTATACACAGTAGCAATGTTAAGACTAGTGGAATTTATAATAATTTGAATCTAATGTCATAAATTATACTTGTGGGTTAGATAGATAGACTTCCCTAGACAACTTTAAACACTTATGTATAATGCAAGTAAAACATAAAGTTAGCCATATAATTATAACCTCAATTAGGAAGAAATTAAACTCCATTAATTAATTACGGAATTCGGAATGCAAATATATACGTGCATGTACGTAATTGAGTAGTAGTCAGGGCATAGAAAGATTTGAGTGAGTAAGTTTAAGTCGAATCGAAGTTTATATCTTGATTCTTTTCATATGTATAAATAGTTTAAGTCGAAAACAATAAGTTCAATTGAATTTATTGCGAAAGAAAAAGTGGCTATGAATCGATGGTCAATGTACTAAACAGAAGAAATAGCTGGGGGGGCTATGCTTGATTTCTGAATCTTGCTAAATATTTTGGAAGTCTATTCTTATTCTATTTTTTTTTTCATTCGAATTTTTGGTGGGTTTTTATCAGTTGCGTGATGTGTTGGAAGTAGTAGACCATGGCAGAATATCTTTAAATTCATTATTCTTGTTGTACTGGTAATATATCACTAGTAGGTTTATTAAAAGTAAATTTATAGGCATGCAGAATTATAGTATTAGAAAATTTAAGGTGAATAAAAGAGAGAAGAGATTCATGCTTGTCTGCTAATTCTATCAACATATCCCTGGATTTCATGCCATTCCGTACATCATACTGAAGAAATTTTGGGAGGCAGAACAATGCTATTTTGAATTTTAATAGAACACTTTTTTTTTTTTAATTTATTTAAAATTAAATAATAATAATGATATACAACAGGGTATTCCTTTTTAGTAATTTTATACAATTTATATATTAAAAAAGAAACTTAAGGGAGTAATGTCCTAGTAATTACACAAAAAAGTGATGAAGCGTCACAATTTGACAAGCTAGGTTACGTTGAATGACAAAATGAAACATACAAAATCACTTCCAGATCAAAATCATAAATTGATATAACAAGCATGTATCAAACTTCATATGCTCCACAATTACCATCCACAATAAGAATTAAGAAACTCAAATCATGCGTGCTTAAAATGGAGGAAATGATCTCGTTATAATTTGAATGGAAGAAAATGATTGTGTTTTGTTTTTTAACTAATTTCCTATAAAATAATATAAAAGTCTATAGAAGAGTTATCTATCGGAACAATACCCTTACCGATCTATTAACAACAAGTAGATCTACGCCAGGAGAATTAGTAATGTGTCAGGAGAAATTAGTACNAAATGGCCATAAAATTGATCTTACCCTCAAAACTGGGTGCACATTTTTGCAGATAGCCGTTTATCTTTCACGCTCATTAACTAACTAGTTACTAGGGTAATAACTCAACATTCAAGCCAAGGCACTTCCAGAATAAATGTAGTTACGACCATTACATGTGGAAGAAATGGCAATTAAAAGAGTAAAACCATAAAAGGTGCACATAAAGCATGATCAAAATAAAAAGGTACGATTAATGCACCTAATTTTTTTTTGTTGCACCCTATTCAGTATTTCAAGCTTTGGTGCTTTGAATAATGATTGATCTTTGAACCGTGTCAGGTTTAGTTGAGAACAAATGCAAATGGATCATCAATTAATGAATCCATATTTCTCAACAAAAAGTCATCTGATACCGGGCCAAAGAACAATGGATCAAACTGCTGGCTCGGCTCTGTGGTTAAATGAAGCCCAACAAAACGGCAGACTTTAATTGGGCCAGATTCGTTATAGAAGAATGGAATTTTTACGTAAAAATTGCCGAGACACCCTATTTTGTCGCCCCCATTTGATCTATACTTGCTTTTTTAAAACCTTTTAACTCGTACCTATTTTTTAAATAACTTAAGCTCCCTTTCCCTCGCTGAGCTGAAGTTCGCCAGTTATAAAGACAAAACTTCAGCATACAGGGCTGAAGTTCCCCAGTTGCAAAGACAAAATTTCAGTTCTAGAGCTGAAGTTTTCCCAGTTAAAAACTTCAGCTCTACAACTGAAGTTCCCAAGTTATAAAGACAACAACTTCAGCATACGGGACTGAAGTTCCCCAGTTTGTAAACTGGGGAACTTCAGCCCCGTATGCTAAAGTTTTTATCTTTATAACTGGGGAACTTGAGCCCCGTATGCTGAAGTTCCCCAGTTACAAAGACAAAACTTCAGCTCTAAAGCTGAAGTTCCCCAGTGTAACTGGGGGAACTTCAGCCCCGTATGCTGAAGTTTTTGTCTTTATAACTGTGGAACTTCAGCCCCGTATGCTGAAGTTCCCCAGTTACAAAAGACAAAAACTTCAGCTCTAGAGCTGAAGTTTCCCATTTACTAGAGTTGAAGTTCCCCAGTTACAAAGACAAAAACTTCAGCTCTAGAGCTGAAGTTAGTTCCCCAGTTACAAAGACAACAACTTCAGCTCTAGAATGCTACTTCAGGCCCGTCTACTAGAATGCTGAAGTTTTGCGTGATTGCCTTTGCCACTTCAGCCCCGCATGCTGAAGTTATGCGCAAAAGCGGGTACGAATGTAATTTTTTCGGGTATAAGTTAAAACGTTGCACAAAAAGTGGGTACGGATGCAAAAGCCCCAATTTTTACATTCCTATGCCACATAAGAAACCTTATTACCCTCAATGTTTAAGATTTGACTTAATTACACTTAATATACCAAAATACCAATTCTATACCATAATTAATTAAGGGTCTAATTAATTGGACGTTTTTACTCCTTAATTAAAGGTGTCCATATATCCCACGTTTCTCTCTCCTAAATTCCCACCCCACCCACGTTTTTACCCATACCCACGTTCTTTTTACCATTTTCCCTCTTCTGAAACCAAACAAAATTCTATTGCCCATTTCCCCAAGAGAAAATACTCTTTTTAGTAGTCTATTTTTTTAGTTCTGGGTTTGTCTGCTTCCTTTACGGATTCTGTTCCCTTGATTATGTTCCCTGTTCACAGTTCAGTTCTATGCTATTTTTCTGCATCCTCCCTTTCACATCAACCTTGCTTAATTCTCGTATTTTGTCCATCTCAAAATTCTATACAGTATTTACCTTCCATTTATAATGTTCTTTTTTCGTTGAAATACAAGTGATGACTGTGCAACTTCAATGGCGATATAGCTCTCAACTTTAAAGCTTCCCAAGGAAATCCCCAACTGGGTTTGTTCAAAATCCACTCTTTCTTCACTCTCTCGTGCTTGTCAAATTCAAATCACCCCTGAAACCAATCAACCCCCTACCCTTCTTCTGACTTTGATTCAAAGATTCAACTTTTAAAGAGTAAGCTTCACCCTGAAACCTTAAACTGATTTGTAATTTTTTTTGTAGAAATTTTGTAGTCAACATCTTTTTTCAACATAGATTGTAGTTTAATTATAGTATAAATGTAGTAATTTTTTAGATACCCTTAAAAACAATAAAAATTTATACAATACTTAAACTGATTTGTAGTTTATTTGTAGAAATTTTGTAGATGAAGAGAAAATTTTGTAGTCAACATTTTTTTTCAACATAGATTGTAGTTTAATTGTAGTACAAATGTAGTAATTTTGTAGATACCCTTAAAAACAATACTGCTTTATACATACTTAAACTGATTTGTAGTTTATTTGTAGATAAATGTAGGAATTTTGTAGATATTAACATAAATTTAGACTTTCATAGAGTTTGTAACATAACAATTTTAATCAGCTCCCCCTAATTCCTAAGACCAACGCCGTTTTTCCCCTCCCCTTTCTTCCTCTTCTCCATTCCTTCTTCTTCTCAAAAAATATAGAGATGAGACCCATTTTTTATAATCAGAATTCCCCATGTAATCCTAGCAAAAAAAAAAAAAGAAAGCTGGCTGTCCCCCTCTAAAAGCTCTCAGCGAGAGACCGCCATAGCAACTCCTTCTTCTTCCCTTCACTACACTTGAGTGAAATCTGAAAAAAAAGTCGAAGAACAGAGTAGATGGCAGAACAGAGTAGCTACAATTTGATTTCGAATTTGTTGAATTTTTGTCGGTTTTTTGGTTTGTTGATTATGAAAAAATATCGATGAACAACGTTTTTGCAGAATGATTTGATTTGAAATTGGAGATAATGTCTAATTTGTGATTTCCGTTTCAAATTAACGTCTCTATAATCAATTCAAATATTTAGTCCCAGATTTGTAGGCGCCTAATTTGGAAGGAATCATCTCTTAATGTTGGGTATTTAATGAATGGTATAAATTTTGTAGGAAAAATATAAACATGGCGGGTAATTATAAAAATATTCACATTTTTGGTAATAAGGTTTCATATATGGTATAGGAAGGAAAAAATCCCTAGAAGAATTAACCTAAACAGCAGCCCACCCAGTCTCTTAAACTACGAATAAAGACGTCAAAATGGGCTTGATCGTGAGGCCAACCCAACTCAGCCCGCTACTTGGGTAGGGTTAGACTAGGATTTTTTGAACCCATTTAAAACTGAGGCTTATAAGCCCGGCCAAAGTTAGCCAGCTGAACCTTGAGGCTTGACCAAGGCTGGGCTTGGACCGACCTGTGGGCCAAAAATTAATTAACTACTAAATATTTAATATTTAAAAAATTAAAAACTAAAAAAAACTATTCACTATAATCCCCATTCCCCAACCCTAGATTACTCATTTACCCTTCTATATCAATTAGAATTTAAATTTTTGATATGCATGAAATATGACAAAATTAGTTTTTCTTTTGCTTAATTAATAACGAAGTCGAAAAGGTTAGGTGGCCAATAATAATCTTCTTCCAAAAGAAAATATTAATTTAAGTGTCCAATGATCAGTTTGGATTACTTTAATATATTATTAATATTTAAACTTCTCTTCAGTATAGAAAAAGATCAATTTTAAATACAAAAGAAATTACCACTAGCAAATTTTCAGGAATTTTAAAAATTTAACGGATTACAATGATGAAATCAACAAGTGATGTTAATTCTAAATTAAAAAACCTCAGCATATAAACTTATTGAAGCAATCCCTGAATCTGAAGAAAATTAAAGAAAAGTATTAAGAAAATATTCATGTAACTTTAAAAAAGAAGAATTAGAGATATAGAGATTTTTCATTTCAGTTACGAGATTTCTCGTCAAATATCAAGATTTTTGTACGCTCTAAGCAAACAGAAGTTGTTTACATGATTAATCGACTATATCACGAAAATATATTTAAGGATTTAAAGAAATTTTTTTTGTTTAAAAAAATTGAAGGGTCGGCCTGTCCTAGCCTGGGGCCCTCTTAGGGCTGGGTTGAGCCGACCATTTTAAGGCTCATTCATATGGCGGACTAGCCCGTCCTAGCCCACCAAATTTAAAAGCCCACGAGCAGGGGCAAATCTATATAGACAAGAAGGAATGGTCCGCCACTCTGTTGCTGGGGTAAAGTTTCATGTATATACTTTTATTTCACCCAAAAGAACGTAAATAAAGAACAAGTGGCACCCAGAGTAACAGAAGTGGTTGCGGGTGCCATGGTTTGAGGCGCAGCTTTTCAGATTCACAAGACCTGTGATCGACACTCATTTTACGATCTTAGCGTTCCAATTTTTCTTACCCTCTTTGACCCCACTTTGCCCCCTTTTTATCTTTTTTTCTTAATTTCTTTTACTTTTTTCACTTTGTAACTCTCTTTGTGCAATTCTTAAAGTTATATCTGCTTTTTTTTTCTTTCTATTTTCTAGATCCCAAAATTTCATTTGAATTTAATTTTAGTTATTTTCTTTTTTATCCATCTAATTTATTTTTCTTTGATGTAAAAAAAGACCAAAAGTTCTTAATACGGTTATCATCTATTTATTTATGCATAAAAAAATTGTAAAGCAAACTGAATTAATTTCAAAATGCATTGAATCAAAAGGAAGTGAATTAATACAAAAAGAATTGATCGAATATACGTCCCAATAAGATTAGTGATAAGTTTAAATTAAATCTGGTGGCATCCGCAACCAAGAAATCCTGGATCTGCCTCTGCCCACGAGGCTTGGGCTGGCCCGTTTTGACACCTACAAATGTATAATTGTGATGGCCCGATAGGTCATCTAGAGTTTTCAAATCTAATTCCGTGTTTCGAAGCCTCCAATAGCTTCTTTAAGCATTTCTCGATTTGCGTATGCAGTCCGGGTATTTTTGGGAAGGCTTTTATGTTAAAAACTGATAAAATATGAATTTTGCCTTAAAAATCTATTTGATTTGACTTCGATCAACGTTTTGAGCAAATGAACCCGGATCCGTATTTTGACGGTCCCGGTGGATCTATATGGTGATTTGGGACCTGGGCGTGTTCCCGAAAACGAATTCGGAGGTTCCGAACTCGAGTTATTTATTTTTTTTGTTGAAAATTGAAGGTTTAAAGGTTTAATAATTTTAAATAATTAACCGATGTTTGACTTTGATGATACGAGGTCCATATTTTAGTTCCGAAACTCGGTATAGGTCCATTACAATATTTATGACTTGTCTGTCAAATTTAGTGAGAAACAGAGTTGGTTTGACGTGATTCGGACATCCGGTTGTTAAAATAGAAGTTCATAAGTTTTCTCGAAAATTTTATTTGATTTGGTGTACGATTCGTAGTTCTAGGAGTTATTTTGATGTTTTGATCGCGCGAGCGAGTTCGTATGAAGTTTTTGGACTTGTGTGCATATTTGGTTTGGAGCCTCCAGAGCTCGGATGAATTTCAGATAGGCTACTGATGGTTTAAACTTTGAAAAATTGTTGGTTTTCCACTTTTGCTGGTTTCTGGTGTTCCCTTCTTCACGTTCGCGAAGGAACTCTCGCGAACGCGGAGAGTGAACTGGGGCTCGGTGGATTTCCTTCAAACGCAGAGCAATGGGGGCCTAACCCTTCGTGAACGTGACCATCTTCTCGTGAACGCGTAGCTTTAGGGACCTAGGGGAGGGAACAACCGCTCTTCTACTCGAACGCAAAGAAGTACTCGCGAATGCGGAGGCCAGGGGGAATAGCCTTTCGCGAACGCGAAGAAGGACTTACGAACGCGAAAGCAACTGGGGCTGCTTCATATGCGAACGCGGCAGGCCCTTCACGAACATGAAAAAGGCCTGACGCCCAGTGATTAAAACAGACCAAAAACCGGGATTTCTCCCATTTTTCATAAACCTTCCATTTGAGCTCAGCTCATCACCCATTAATTTCTAGCCCTAATCTTTGTTCTTCCATGGTAGAAACTGGGATTGAGGAAGAATTGGGGGGAGGGGGGGGGGGTTGCAAATTAGGGATTTAGACCTTAATTTGAGGTCGGATTCCGAAACTAACTACATCATCGGGTTCGGGGGTGAATACGTAAATGAATTTCGGTTCGAACCTCGAATTTTTACCAAGGGGGACCGGGGTCGATTTTTAAATTTTTGGGAGAAAATTGGAAATTTTAAATTTATGCATTGTAATTGATTCATTTAGAAATATATTTGATATTATTGAGTCAATTGTGGTTAGATACGAGTGGGTGGAGGCAGATTCTAGGGGAAAGGCCCTGGTAGAGCTCTGAATTGACTGCGGAGTGAGGTAAGTGTTGAGTTTAACCTTGACTTGAGGGAATTAGGAACCCTTGAGCTATGTGCTATGTGAATTTCATGTGTTGCGGCGTATATGCAAGGTGACGAGTGCTTATACGCCGTCCAATTACTTGTTTTCCCTGATTTTCCGCTTTTTCTTAATTATCTCCTTCCCTGTTTTAACTGTTATGCGCCTTAAATGCCTTATATGCTTTAATTGTTGTTAGTTAATCATTTTCCCCATGTTACATGTTAGATCTTTCCATATTTTCATGATTCCATGCTAATTGCTTTGATTGACTTACATTTACCTTTTAATTGTCATTTACTGGGTTCGTTTTGCTGTGTAGTATTACTTATGTGAATTGCCATGTTGTACAAGGTTTCTTTCTGGTTCAACATTGTATTCATTGATCATAGAGGTTCTTGTGATTTGAATTATTGATTTGACTGTGCTCATTGAGTAATTGGTACTGATTTGGTGAATTATGATTCTGATGTTGTTATATGGTGGCATCGAATTGTGCGCCGCAACATATATATATATTACTTATTATTTTTAATGTTGTTACGGTGAAATAAAGGAGGATTCTGTGTTGTACTGTGGGATCGGGTTGCGCGCCGCAACAACCTATGTGTTTCTATTTCCTTGAGTTGTGTTGGTTTTTGGTATTTTCGTTGAAAACACTAAGGATTGGTAATTCTAAACGTCACTGGCTTATTTTTTGATGCTGCAGCTATTATTTTCATCTCACGTGTCTCGAGAAAACTTGGTAGAGTCTGGAGGATTGGTACAGAGACGTCTGTACTTATCTCTTAGAGGCTATGGAGTTAGAACAATTTCACTTCTATTTTTCTCTATCATACGATTATTTTTCTACCAGTAAGGATTGAACTCTTCTATTCTTAATCTCTTACTGATGGCGAGAACACACACCGCATCTTCAGCTGGACAGCAGTCGGAGCCCCCAGCAGAAACTCCTATTAGGGGCAGAGGTAGAGGCAGAGCTCAGCCTAGAGCTCGAGAAACAACACTAGCAGTAGAGCCTTAGGTGGAGTTTGATGAGGATGTTCTTGCTCAGACTGTACCTGTCGGACCAGCTCAGGTACCAGAGGGGTTCATCGGCACCCCAGTGCTTTAGGATGCTCTAGTCTGTTTGATGGGTCTTATGGAGAGTGCGGTCCAGGCCCCGTACATTTCAGATGGCACCAGCCATGTTTATGTTTAGGGGAGGAGCACATAATCCCGCTACTCACACTTTGGAGCAGATGGCTCCCCTGTATCAGACCCGCCAGTAGGGGTTGTTCAGCCAGTTGTTGCAGCACAGGCCGGTTATGGACCTGCCATGTCTTCTGAGGCTTTATGGATATTGGAAAAGTTTACAAAGCTCTGTTCAGTTCACTTCAATGGGGAACCTTCAGAGGGCCCATATTATTATCTTGACAGCTACATGAGGTGCTGCAGAACATGGGTATAATTGAGACAATTGGGGTCTCCTGCCCTTACTTGGGACTAGTTCTCTCAGCTCTTCCTAGGGAAGTTCCTTCCTATCACATTGAGAGAGGATTACCGTCGGCAGTTCGAGCGTCTCTAGAAAGGCAGTATGACTGTTACTCAATACGAGAACCATTTTGTGGATCTAGCCCGTCATGCTCTTATGTTGCTTCCTACCGAGAGGGATAAAGTGAGGAGGTCTATTGATGGAATCGCTCACCCTATCAGGCTTCAGATGGCCAAGGAGACTAGGGGCGAGATTTCATTTTAGACGGCTGCTAATGTCGCCAGGCGGATCGAGGTGGTTCTTGCACAAGTGAGAGGGCAGGGGTCTGATAAGAGACCTTGCCATTCCGGTGGTTTCAGTGGTGCCTCATCTGGAGGCAGGGGTATTTTTGGTAGAGGCCGTCCTCCCAGGCCATTCCTGTCGCCGCTTCAGGCATCCTACAGTGCTTCAGGGGGTTGTGGCCGCCTCATTCCAGCTCCTTTTAGTGCACCTCCTATTCAGAGTTATCACCGTGGTTATCCCGCCCATTTAGACCAGTCTCAGTTTCACCAGTCACAACACAAGTACAGATGTTTTGAGTGTGGTGGTTTTGGGCATAACATGAGGACCTATCCAAGATTATTGGGCGGCACGCCACGACAGAGTTCTCATGCCATGATTCCGGCACCAGTTGCACCACCACCCACTCAGCCAGCTAGAGGCTGGGGTCAGCGGCCATATGTGGAGGTCAGGCAGTTAGAGGTGGAGGTCAGACCGCTAGAGGTGGAGGTCAGGCTACTAGAGGTGGAGGCCAGCCAGCTAGAGGTCGTCCTAGAGATGTAGTTTAGAGTGGTGAGGCCCAACCCCGATGATGCTTTCCCAGCCAGGTCTGAGGCTGAGTCATCAGACGTTGTTACCACAAATATTGTTTGAGTTTTCTATAGATATGCTTCAGTTCTATTTGATCCGGTATCTACTTATTCCTATGTGTCATCCTACTCTGCTTCATATCTTGTGGTGCCTCGTGATTCTTTGAGTGCTCTTGTGTATGTGTCCACACCTGTGGGAGATTCTATTTTTGTAGATTGTGTATATCGTTTGTGTGTGGTTACTATTGGGAGTCTTGAGACTAGCGTAGATCTTCTACTTCTCGATGTGGTTGATTTTGATGTCATTTTGGGTATGTAATGGCAGCAACCTTATCATCCTATATTGGATTATCATGCCAAGAATGTGACCTTAGCCTTATCGGGGTTTCCTCGATTAGAGTGGAGAGGGACTTCTAGCCATTCTTCCAACATCGTTATCTCTTATGTGAAGGCTCGGCATATGATCGAGAAGGGGTGTCTAGCTTATTTGGCTTATGTCTGCGATTCTAGTACGGAGGTTCCTTCCATGTATTCAGTACCAGTTGTTCGTGAGTTTCCATAGGTATTTCCTGTAGACCTGCCGGGGATGCCACCCGATAGGGACATTGACTTCTGTATTGATTTGGCTCCAGGCACTCAGCCCATCTCTATTCTTCCATACCGTATGGCCCCGCCAGAGTTGAAAGAATTGAAGGAGAAGTTTCAATATTTGCTTGATAAGGGATTTATTAGACATAGTGTCTCACCCTGGGGTGCACATGTGTTGTTTGTGAAGAAGAAAGATGGATCGATGAGGATGCGCATAGATTATCGACAGTTTAACATAGCCACCATCGAGAACAAGTATTCGTTGCGGAGGATTGATAACTTATTTGATTAGCTTCAGGGTGTCATATTTTTTTCGAAGATTGATTTGAGGTCTAACTATCATCAGTTGAGGATTAGAGCATCCGATGTCCCTAAGACAGATTTTCGGACTCGGTATGGGCATTATGAGTTCCTTGTGAAGTCATTTGGGCTGACAAATTCCCAGAAATATTTATGGATTTGATGAACCGAGTGTTCAAGCCCTATTTGGATTCCTTTGTGATTTTGTTTATTCATGATATATTGATCTATTTCTGTAGTCGAGAGGAGCCCGAACAACATCTTTGGATTATACTTCAGACTCTGAGAGATAGTCAGTTATATTCAAAGATTTCAAAGTGTGAGTTTTGGTTGGATTCAGTCACTTTCTTGGAGCACATCGTATCGGCAGAAGACATTCAGGTGGATCCTAAGAAGATTGAGGTAATTCATAACTGGCCTGACCCACTGCAGCCACGGAGATCCGGAGTTTCTTGGGTTTGACGGGTTATTACTGTCGGTTTGTGGAGGGGTTCTCATTTATAGCATCCCCATTGATCAGGTTGACCCAGAAGGGTGCTCCGTTCATAGGGTCAGACGAGTGTGAGGTGAGCTTTCAAAAGCTCAAGACTACTTTGGCTACAATGCAAGTGTTGGTGTTTCCCACAGGTTCAGGATCTTGTACGATATATTGTGATGCATCTTGTATTGGACTTGGTACAATATTGATGCAGGATGGCAGGGTGATTGCATATGCGTCATGACAGTTGAAGGTTCATGAGAAGAATTACCCTGTTCATGACTTAGAGTTGGCAGCCGTTGTTCATGCGCTAAAGATTTGGAGGCATTATCTTTGTGGCGTGTCGTGCAAGGTTTTCACGGATCATTAGAGACTTCAGTATTTGTTCTAACAAAAGGATCTCAATTTGAGGCAGAGGAGGTGGTTGGATCTATTGAAAGACTATGATATCACCATCTTGTATCATCCCGGGAAGGCCAATGTGGTGGCCGATGCCTTGAGTAGAAAGGCAGCGAGTACGGGCAGCCCTTTGTACATTCCAGTTGGTGAGAGACCGCTTGCATCAGATGTTCAGGCCTTGTCCAATCAGTTTGCGAGGTTGGATATTTCAGAGCCTAGTTGTGTTCTAGCTGATCGAGGTACGCAGTTCACCTCGCACTTCTAGAGGGCCTTATAGTGTGAGTTGGGCACGCAGGTTGAGTTGAGCATAACATTTCATCCTCAGACGGACGGACAGTCCGAGCGCACTATTCAAATATTGGAGGATATGATCCACGCTTGTGTTATAGACTTCAGAGGTTTGTGGGATAAGTTCTTTCCATTTGCGGAGTTTTCCTACAACAACAGCTACAGTCGAGCATTCAAATGGCTCCCTATGAGGCATTATACATGAGGTGGTGTCGTTCGCTAGTTTGATGGTTTGAGCCGGGGAGGCTCGGTTGTAGGGTACAAATTTGGTATAGGATGCCTTCAGTTCGAGTGTAGTGGAGAGGCCAGCCAACCGAGGAAACTACTTGGAGTCCGAGTCGGACATGCAGAGTAGATTTCCACACCTTTTCACCAGCCCATGTACTTTTCTATGTCCGTTCGAGAATGAACGGTTGTTTTAGAGGTGGAGAATGTGATGACCCGATAGGTCATATAGAGTTATAGAACCTAATTCTGTGTTTCGAAGCCTTCAATAGCTTCTTTAAGCCTTCCTCAATTTGCATGCGCAGTCCGAGTATTTTTCCAGAAGGCTTTTATGTTAAAAACTGATAAAATATGAATTTTGCCTTAAAAATCCTTTGAGTTGACTTTGGTCAAGGTTTTGAGAAAATGAACCCGGATCTGTGTTTAATGGTCTCGGTGTGTCTCTATCGTGATTTGGGACTTGTGCATCTGAAGGTCCCTAGCTCGAGTTATGAATTTTTTGTTGAAAATTAAATGTTTAAAGGTTTAATGATTTTTAAGCATTGACCGATGTTTGACTTTGATGATACAGGGTACGTATTTTTGTTTCAGAACCTAGTATAAGTCCATTATTATATTTATGACTTGACTGTCAAATTTGGTGAGAAACAGAGTTGGTTTGACGTGATTCGAACGTCCGGTTGTTAAAATAGAAATTCATAAGTTTTTTTTAAAAGTTCATTTGATTTCGTGTTTGATTCGTAGTTCTAGGTATTATTTTGGTGTTTTAATCATGTGAGTGAGTTTGTATGAGGTTTTTGGACTTGTGTGCATATTTGGTTTGGAGCCCCGAGGGCTCGGGTGAATTTCAGATAGGCTATGGATGGTTTGAACTTAGAAAAATTGTTTGGTTTCCACTTATGTTGGTTTCTGGTGTTCCATTCTTCGCGTTCTCTAAGGCACTCTCGCGAACACGAAGAGTGAACTGGGCTGGGTGGATTTTCTTCATCGCGAACCGAAGCAATGGGGGCCTTACCCTTCATGAAACCGACCAGCTTCTCGCGAATGCATAGCTTTAGGGACCTTGGGGAGGGGATAATCGTTCTTCTATGCGAACGCAAGCACTAGCTCGCGAACACGGAGGCTGGAGGGAACATCCTTTCGCGAACACGAAGAAAGACTCGCAAACGCAAAAGCCACTTGGGCTGCTGCACGTCATGAACGCGGAAGGCCCTTCGCGAACGCAAAGAAGGCCTGACGCCCATTGGTTAAAATAGACCAAAAAATGGGATTTCTCCCATTTTTCATAAACCTTCCATTTGAGCGTGGCCTACAGGTGATTTTGAAGAGGAAACTCAACACCAATTCATAGGTTTGTGCACTTTAACTCATTTTCTTCTATCTCTAACATCAACCATTAATTTCTAGCCCTAATCTTTGTTCTTCCATGGCATATACTAGGGATGTAGGAAGAATTGGGGGAGGGGTGCAAATTAGGGATTTAGACCTCAATTTGAGGTCGAATTCTGAATCTAATTATATAATTGGGATCAAGTGTAAATGGATTTTGGTCCAAACCTCGGGTTTTAACCAAGCGGGCCTGGGGTCGATTTTTGATTTTTTGGGGAAAGGTTTCGAAATTCTAAATTTAGGCATTGTAATTGATTCCTTTAGAAATATTTGATATTATTAAGTCGATTGTGGTTAGATACGGGTAATTGGAGGCGGATTCTAGGGGAAAGGCCCTAGTAGAGCTCTGAATTGACTGTGGAGTTAGGCAAGTGTTGAGTTTAACCTTGACGTGAGGGAATTAGGAACCCTTGAACCATGTGCTATGTGAATTTCATGTTTTGCAGCATATATGCAAGGTGACAAGTATTTATTACTTGTACCTTCTAATTGTCATTTAATGGGCTCGTCTTGCTGTGTAGTATTACTTATGTGAATTTCCTTATTGTACAAGGTTTCTTTTCTGGTTCAATTTTGTATTCATTGATCGTAGAGGTTCTTGTGATTTGAATTATTGATTTGGCTGTGCTCATTGAGTAATTGGTAATAATATGGTGGGATCGGGTTGCACGCTGCAACAGGTGAAATAAGGATGGATTGATATGGTGGAATAAGGGTGAATTTGTACTGATACGGTGGGAACGTGTTGCACGCCGCAACAGGTGGAATAAGGGTGGATTCTTATGGTTAAATAAGGGTGAATTATGATTCTGATGTTGTTATATGGTGGGATCGAGTTGCGCGCTGCAACATACTATATATATATATATATATATATATATATATATATATATATATATATATATATATATATATATATATATATATTACTTATTATTGTTAATGTTGTTACGATGAAATAAGGGAGGATTCTGTGTTGTACGATGAGATTGAGTTGTGCGCCGCAACAACCTATGTGCTTCTATTTCCTTGAGTTGTGTTGGTTTTTGGTATTTTCGTTGAAAACACTAAGGATTGGTAATTCTAAACGTCACTGGCTTATTTTTTGATGCTGTAGCTATTATTTTCATCTGACTGCCCTATTTCGTTTCGTATTTCCTTTTCTGCCATTATTATATACCACATACAGGTTGTAGTGTCAGTGACCTGCCTTAGCCTCGTCATTACTTCGTCGAGGTTAGGCTCGACACTTATAGAGTACACGGGGTCGGTTGTTATCATACTACACTCTGCATTTCTTGTGCAGATTTTAGAGTCGATCCCAGCTGCGGTTATTAGCACGCTTGGATTAGACAACTCGTGGAGACTTGAGGTACAGCGACTCAGCGCCCGCAACTCCTAGAGTCCCATTCCCTTTTATTTAGCTATGTACTTTCCTTGCAGATAGCTTCATATTATTTCAGACCCTTATTTGTACTATTCTAGTAGCTCCTGAACTCGTGACACCGGGTTCAGGGTTGTATCAGGTATTTTAGCTATTTTAGTTTCCACAATTATTTGGATTGTTATATTAATTTCAGACTTTTCTCATTAATTAATTTAAACTGTTGAAAAATGAATAAATTGTTCTAACGTTGGCTTGCCTAGCAAGTGAAATGTTAGGCGCCATCATGGTCCCGACGATGGGAATTCCGAGTCATGACAATAGTATATATGTAATTCATATGTAATATGTTTATAACTGGATATAACCAGTGTATAATCTATTTATCGGATAGAAAAAAGTGAATAATTAATCCGGACGACAATTTACGTAAATGTCCCCTTGCGGAATACGTGAATAATTATTTTGTAAGATTGCAATTAACTCAATTAACAAAACCAAGGTTGTGTCCCCTTCAACGAAATGTAATACTATCGGTGTTAATATGATATATTTCTAATGGAAGGTCCTTTGATATGCACATGATTTCTAAATGACTACCCAATATTTTCAAATAGTTGGGTAGTATTTCCTCTTTATGATTTTTTCAAATCTAAAAGAGTTGTAATTAAGAACAATCAATTTATGCCAAATAGAACCCACTTATTTCTAAGCGATTCTATTAAACAAGGTTTAAAGCCTTGAGTTTTTGATATTCACCTCTACCAAACCCTAACCCACTTTTCCAAGTAAGAAAGAGTAAAATGGAATTTGTTAATGTTTGCAACCACCAACAATAAATGAAGAATGAGAAATGAATAAATATTAACCAACCATTATATATATATTCAATGGTAAAGACCCATTAACATTACACCCATTTAGGGTCCACAACCTTAGTATTTAAACTAGCCACTCATACTAGAATACAAAAATAGAACAATATTTAAAGTCATAATGCTTACAAAAGTGCAAGAATCTTTCTTCTAAAGCTTCCAAAAGATGAATATTCAATGCCTATTGTTGTAGTCTTTTTTTCAAACAGAAGACCCACAAAACCCTAATAAATCTATTTATAGTGGGCTAAAAGTCGAAGCTAAAATGACAAATACCCCTGCAGACAGCTTTTGCGACCGCATATCCATCGCAGATCATGTATGCGGTCCGCATAACCTCCCTTCACGTCGCAAACTTGTAAATCACCAGTTCCAGGCTTCCACCGCATATCAGTTATGCGGTCCGCATATCTGTTATGCGACCGCATTATCCCATCACAATCGTGTTCAGAAGTTTCTTCTACTAGAATTATACGATCTATATGCGGCTCGCAAAAGTGTTATGCAACCGCATAATGTACCGCATGTTCTTCTCTTGGTTTGGCCAACAAGTCTGCTTCAGTTTGCGATTGACCTCTGATTTATGCGGTCCGCATGTGATTTATGCGGTTGCATATCTGCAGCATTTCCATCCTTTTGTGAGTTTTTAACTTCTTTTCCATGTTTTTGGGTCTTCAAGCTCATGCACTACAAAACAATCAAACTTAATAAGGATTAACGAACAAATGCATTAAAAACGAGCTAAAATCTAAGTAATTAGTATTAAATGTGCCAAAATTCTACGGCACACCAACACCCCCAACTTAAACTTTTTCTTGTCCTCAAGAAACTAGCACAAAAATTATCCTATCCTAAACTCTTACCTAAGTCATGAAACAATAGTGACCGTAGATGGTTTTGGCTGTCAGTTGACAAGCATGTAACTTCATTTATTTACCCTTCCTGGAAGACCATTATCACTTAACAAAGCGGCTAATCAACTTGTGAACTTTGAGCCTCGACCAAACTGACAAAATGTTACTCTCAGCTATGCATTCTACTTCAAGAACCTAACTTCTATTAAACCCTGCAGTTCATGAGCTCTCACAACAAAGAAAATCCCCAACTCACACATATTTACAAGGGATGCAATTAAAGACTCTTTCACTCGGAACGAAAACTACATGCTACAAGTATCAGTCCATAGGCTTGCCCTTATTTATCTTGTTTCTCTCGCAGGAATGATTGGTTGTAGATCACCTAGGACTTTTCACAGGTTGTAATGTAGGCTTCAGGACGGGTTGGGTGAATATCTGGGAACGTAGTGGCTATACCTCCTTGAACTCTACATAAAATTTTCTTGTTTACTACATAGCATTTATTTACCTCGAGTTGCCGACATTGAACCACGTCAAAGTGTTCCTTCAATTTCTACAAGGCACCATTTTTCTTTTTTTCTTTTCTTATAAAGCTATTTCTTTTTGGAGCTTGAGTTTCTCCATATATATACAACTTTGAGGAAACAATTTTGAGTTACACACAATGCAAACCTTTTCAAATTCCACTTTATACCATCACCCCTAACTTAGGCTTTTAACCTCATTCTCACTCGTTAAAGGAGTGTTAGGTTCAAAATAAGGGATTATTTCAAAATGGGATAAAGGTTTGTAGTGTGGTAACCAAAGAAAGGTCTAAAGGCTCAACGGGGTTAACTAGGGTAATTTATGTAACGGGAAGGTCAATTTTTGGTCAAAATTAGCTAGTAGTCACAAATATAGCCTAAGATCATCTCAACATTCAATCATTAGCCTGAGATTTTCACAAAGAGACCAATCAGTCAAGTTCTAGACATCGCAAGTTAAGAAAGTGCATTATTTACACAAATCCTCACTCACTCACGACACATGAACTGTTTGACTCGACATAGTTTCAGCCCTCAAGTGAACACAAGAAAACTCAAAGCTTTCATCATATGATATGTAGGATTCTGAGTGAACATAAAGTCAAAGAGCGAGTCTCAAGTTCACAAAAATGACTCACCATAAATTTTTTTTGTATACCAACGAAGGAAGGGTACAATTCATTCACAAAACTTTCCTTACATGCTTGAAACTATACAACCACACCAAAAAAATAAAAACGTTCATGCTACTTCCATGGTTCTACTGTTACACCCTTGGAAAAGAACCCGACGAAGAAAAACCAAGGGAAATTCAATACTAGCTACTAGTCTATACTAAAAAGAGTTATGCATAATTTTTCATACAACTATTTACACAAAATATCTACCCCACCCCCAACTTAAGAGCATGCATTGAACCTAATGCATAAAAGTTAAAAAAAAAAGAGTATAGGGGCTTCCTGGGGCACATTAAGCGCTCAGAGGGTCTAAAGGATGCTGGGCAGCAGTGGGGTCATCTGCTGCTACTGAAGCTGCAGCTGGTGGAACTTCGGGTTGAGTGGTGGACTCCATGGCTGGAGCAAGATCTGCTAGCGAATGTGCAATTGCTGTCTGCACATCTACTTCCTCTTCATCCTGTGCAACCGAAGAAACATCAACTTGCTTACCCTTGTCCTAATGAACCTTAATGTCCTCTACCAGTGCATGCTCATCTGTCGTCTCATCTTCTGAATCCTCTTCATTGGACTCCTCAGTATCTCCGTATCCCTCATTCGAAAGAGTGTCAATGTGTACAAGAAGGGGCTTGACTATGTGCCTCTAGAGCTGCCATCAGGTTTGTGAAAACAAAATCCATCCCTTTAATGGACATGCCAACTCCCTGCTCACCTTCCAACGGGAGTAATGGTGTCAAGTCAAACTCCAAATTCTGCATTTTCTGCAGCTCAGCTTTCAATGCATCAACATCCTTACGGAGCTGAGGCATACCTCCAATCTCACCCCGTTCGACCTTCTCAAGACACACTTCAAAGTGCTTTAGGCGATCCTCATAAGTTTTATGTTGCTGTTGAAGAACACTCACTGAGGATTGGATAGGGAGTGATGCTTGCCGAATGAGGTTTGGGATTTTCTTTATCAGCCGGTCCACCTTAGGATTAGCGTCTGAGCTAGTAAACCCAGCTTGGAAAGTGCTGGTAATGGGACCTGGGGCTGTGCAGTGGTGTGTTGTGGAGTAGCTGTGGAGGTAGCTGGGGCCTGAGAAGTGTCAGGCCGTTGAGTTTCTGAAGCTGCTGAGTCTTCTGGAGGAGGGACTTGAGTTTCTATTGGATTCGCAGTTTCCTTTGCTACTGCATCACTGATGCGCATGATGTCAATGTCTTAGAGATATTTCACCCATTTTTCATGCTTTGGCATCTGAGGCACATTCACAGCTTTGTAGAGAGCTGATCAAGCATGGGAAAGGAAGTGATGTGTGTTTCTGGTTTGCTCGGATTCCCAGTTCCCGGAATATGATCTCTCCCACATCAATATTTATGCCTGTCATGATGCACGCAATGAGGAGTGCCTTTTCAATGTTGATGTCAGTTTCATTCCGAGACGGCATTAGACGGGATGTGACAAAGCTAAGCCAATAACGACCCTCCGGTGTGAGATCCTCCTTGTAGATTTTGTGATTAGGGTCAATCCAGGCAGGTGTCCCCTTTGCTGTGACAGAAGCAATCTAGGCACGCTCGTTTTCTTGTTACCTACCTTAGCCTCATATTCAGCTGTGCGGGACCTCCAATCCTCAAAGTACAGATAATTTATGGTTCCCTCATCACATAGCACTTGGAACCCTCGAACTAAAAATGATTTTGAAAACACCCTGTTTCTTTTCTGCTCCGCATTCCTTGATGCACCATACGAAGCATATAATTCCCTCACAAGCGTCTCATTGTATTCATCAGGAACCTCAGTGAAGAATTCCCATTTCTTCTTCTTGATGTTCTCGATTATATGAGGGTAGTGCTCCTTCAGCCCATTTAGACTCAACTGTTTGTCCTCGAGAATGTTTCGCTTTGATAGCCCTTCTTTATATAGACTATGGAGCCTGTGACTCCAAACCGGAGATTAAGAACCCAATCACCTGACCGTGTTTGCGGTGGCTATGCGGTCCGCAGAATGCTTCTGCGGTCGCATAAGACTTGCATTTTTGCATTTCAACTAGGTCACCTAGGGTTTCATTTTGCGATGACTCTGCGAACCGCAAACCACTTATGTAGGCTGCAAAAGTCATCTTCTTCAGAAAGCAAGCCCCCCCTCCCCCCGGGCAATTTCTATCATCCTAAGGCACGATTTACCCACTAATCACCTTCACAGGCTCCTACCACACACATTTGGGAACTAAGCACGAGCTAAGGAGCTCAAAATAATGGACATTATGTAATGAATCCACAAGAAGAAAGGGGAAAAGTCACATACCAGATATCGAAGCAAGACTGAGATGAAATTGGAGTGATGAGCCTTATTTCTGATCCTTGATATGCGATTTTTTAGTGCGTGATGACAATGTTTTTGGGTTTCTCTTTCGTTTTTTTGTTTTTGTGTTTTTGATTTTGTGAGAGTTTTTAAGTGTTCGTGTGCAAGTGAGATTTACGGTGTGCGAAGGGTTGGAGGTATTATCTGGACATTTTACGATGGGCAAGTAGCCGCATAACACGTTATGCGATCACATAAGTGTAATGCGGTGATTTTAGAACTGGTTTATTTACCTCCGTCATGCGATGCACTCTGCGGTCGCATAATTGATATGCGGACCACATAACTTGAATCCTCACCACATTTTCGCAGACCAGTGTCCTAATTCTCTGATCGTGTCTGCGACCACTATGCGGTTTGCATAGTCATTATGCGACCGCATAGTTGCCGCAAACCCCCATGATTCACTTTTCTTCACTTGCCTCAGTCCTTGCACCCTTTTTCATGGTATTTTAGGGCTACCTACAATCTAATACACATGTCAACCTGTACAACACTAACAACTAAATCTACATAAATGGAAAACTAAAGAAAATGTACCACACATGGGTTGCCTCCTAAGAAGCGCTTGATTTAACGTCGCGACATGACGATGTTGGTTCCTTTTGGGCTACTCATTGGTGGGGGATGGACCATTCTTGAGAGCAAATTGTTCTACCAAGTGATTGTCTCCTGTTATGCCCAGGTAATGCTTAACCTGTTGGCCATTTACTTTGAAAGTTCGAAGTCCGTCCTCCGATACTAATTCAATAGCTCCGAAAGGGGAAACATTCACAACTCTGAACGGGCCAGACCATTTGGATTTGAGTTTGTCCGGAAATAACTTGAGTCTCAAGTTGAAGAGCAAGACCAAGTCACCAAATGTGAACTCCCGCTTTAGGATCTTCTTGTCATGAACAAACTTCATCTTTCTTAATACATGGCTGCACTCTCATAGGCATGGAAACATAATTCTTCCATCTCGTTGAGTTGTGTCATTCTCAGATTTGCAGCCTCGGCCCAGTCAAGGTTCAAAATTTTCAAAGCCCACATGGCTTTGTGTTCAAGATCCACGGGCAAATAACACGCCTTACCAGAGACTAACCGGTACTGTGAAGTGCCAATAGGAGTCTTGAATGCCGTGCGATGTGCCCACAATGCATCATCTAGCTTCCTTGACCAGTCGGTCCTGTTTGCATTGACAGTTTTGGCTAGAATGTTCTTAATCTCCCTAGTGGAAACTTCGATTTGACCACTCGACCGAGGATGATAAGGTGTGGCCACCTTGTTCTTGAGGCCATATTTTTCGGGTAGCCTGGTGAAAGCCTTGTTGCAGAAATGAGATCCACCATCGCTAAGGATGGCCCTGGGAGTACCAAA
>MDKI01057532.1:0-38361 GCA_005239505.1 Nicotiana paniculata
CTCCCAAATTTCACTGTGCGATCGCGGACCCTCTCATGCGATCGCATTGTGTAAATATCTGCTACTCTCACACCAGAAAAACCAGCAATCCTCACAAGGCACGAATCGACCCGTTGAGTATTCGAAACACGCCCGAAGCCCTCGGGACCTCAACAGAACCTACCAACCAGTCCTAATACCTCATTCGAACATAGTCGAGCCTCGAAATCACATCAAATAACACCGAAATCACGAATCGCACTAAAATTCAAACTCTATGAACTTAGAAATTTCCAACTTCTACATTCGATGCCGAAACCTATCAAATCACGTCCGATTGACCTAAAATTTTTCACACAAGTCATATTAGACATTACGGACCTACTCCAACTTTCAGAATCGCATTCCGACCCCGATATCAAAATTTCCATTTCCGGTCGGATTTCTCAAAACCTTCAAATTTTTATATTTAGCCAAATGACTTCAAATAACCTACGGACATCCGAATTCATTTCCGATCGCGTTCCCAACTCCAGAATCACCATACGGAGCTATTCCCAGGCTCATAATCCGAGACGGACATTAATATCCCTGAAATGCGCTTCAAGCCAAACTTAGGAATTTTTTTCTAAAATGCTGACTTTCACAATATGCGCTGAAACGCTCCCGGGTTATCCAAAGCCCGATCCGGACATACGTCTAAGTCCGAATAATCATACGAACCTTCAAATCCTGATTCGGAGGTCGTTTACTCAAAATTCCAATCTTAGTCAATTTCTCCAACTTAAGGCTTCTAAAATGAGAATTTTCTTTCCAAATCAACTCTAAACTTTTTGAAATTCAATTCCGACCACACCTACAAGTCATAATACCTGAAATGGAGATGCTAACGACTTCAAACCGTTGAACGACGTGCTCGAGCTCAAAACAACCGGTCGGGTCATTACAGAAAACCAACATTTTTTCTTAAGTTCAAAACATCCCGTGGCCTATCCGAAACTCACCCGAGCCTTTGGGGATCTAAACAAAACATGCACGCAAGTCTAAAAAACATCATACAGACTTGCTTGTGCGATCAAATCATGAAAATAACACGTAAAACTATGAATTAAACCTCAAAACTCATCATTTTCATCAAGAACTCTTATAGTTCATTACTTTTCAACCGGATGTCCGAATCACGTCAAACGAACTAATTTCACAGTTAACTTTTTAATATCATAAAAAATCTGTACCGGGCTCCGGAATCAAAACACGGACCCGAATTCATAAATATTTCAGCAAAATAATTTCTTTCAAAAATTGATTTTTAAGGCTTGGGACCTCAGAATTCATTTATGGGCATACGCCCGAGTCCCATATTTTACTGCGGACCTCCCAGGATCGTCAGAACACGGATCTGGGTCTATTTACTCAAAATGTTGACCAAAGTCAACTATAATCAAAATTTAAAAATTCTAGAAATCACTATTTCTCATATTTTCACATAAAAGCTTTCCGGTTTCACGCCTAGACTGTGCACGCAAATTGAGGTATTTAAAATTAGTCTATTTATGGCTATTAAGCATGGAACAGAGTCTAAATTTATAAAATGACCCCTTGGTCATCACAATCTCCACCTCTAAAAAAACGTTCGTCCTCGAACGGACATAGAAAATTACCTGAATTGGCAAACAAGTGTGGATATCTACTCTGCATGTCCGACTCGGACTCCCAAGTAGCTACCTCAACGGGCTGGCCTCTCCACTGCACTCGAACTGAAGGATAACTCTTAGATCGCAACTTTACGAACCTGCCAGTCTAAAATGGCCACCGGCTCCTCCTCATAAGTCAAGTCTTGGTCCAATTAGACAGAGCTGAAATCCAACACGTGGGACGGGTCACCATGATATTTCCAGAGCATAGACACGTGGAATACCGGATGAACTAAGGATAACCCTGGAGTCAACGCAAGTCTATAAGCTACCACCCCCACTCTATCAAGAATCTCAAACGGCCCGATATACCTAGGGCTCAACTTACCCTTCTTCCCAAATCTCGTAACACCCTTCATGGGCGACACACGAAGCAATACTCTCTCTCCAACCATGAATGCCACATCACAAACCTTACGATCGGCATAACTCTTTTACCTAGACTGATCTGGATGAAGTCTCTCTTGAATAATCTTGACCTTATCTAAGGCCTCCTGAACTAAGTCTGTACCCAACAACTGAGCCTCTCCCGGCTCAAACCATCCAACTGGCGATCTACACCGTCTACCATATAATGCCTCATAAGGAGTCATCTGAATGCTCGAATGATAACTATTATTATAAGCAAACTCCGCTAACGGCAAGAACTGATCCCACGAATCTCCAAAGTCAATAACACAAGCGCGAAGCATATCCACCAATATCTGAATGGTACTCTCGGACTGCCCGTCAGTCTGAGGGTGAAATGATGTACTCAACTCCACTCGGATACCTAACTCACGCTGAACTGCCCTCCAAAAGTGCGAAGTAAACTGCGTACCCCCATCAGAAATGATAGACACGGGCACACCATGAAGGCGAACAATCTCCCGGATATATAAATCAGTCAACCGCTCTGAAGTATAAGTACTTGCCACAGGAATGAAATGTGCCGATTTAGTCAGCCTATCTACAATAACCCAAACTGTGTTAAATTTTCCTCTGAGTCCGTGGGAGCCGAACAACGAAGTCCATAGTGATACGCTCCCACTTCCACTCAGGATCTCTATCTACTGAAGCAAACCATCAGGTCTCTGATGCTCATACTTTACCTGCTGACAATGTAAGCAACGAGCCACTTCCGCAACAATGCCTTTTTCATCCTTCTCCACCAATAATGTTGCCTAAAGTCTTGGTATATTTTGACTGCACAGGGGTGAGTCAAATACTTAGAACTGTGAGCCTCCTCAAGGATCAACTCACGAACTGATTAGCTAACGTCTGGATGTCTGAGGCCAACGGTCTCTCACCAACTGGAATATACGCAAGGCTACCCATACACACCGCCTTTCTACTCAATGCATCGGCCACCACATTGGCCTTCCCTGTGTGATACAATATGGTGACATCATAATCTTTTAGTAACTCTAACCATCTCCGCTGCCTCAAATTTAGATCTTTCTGCTCGAATAAGTACTTGAGACTACGATGGTCAGTAAAAACCTCACACGACACGCCATAAAGATATTGCCTCCAAATTTTTGATGCATTAACAATGGCTGCCAAATCTGAGTCATGAACGGGATAATTCTTCTCATGGACCTTCAGTTGTCGAGACGCATATGCAATCACCTTTCCATCATTCATTAATACTATACCTAATCCAATACGAGATGCACCACAATACACAGTGCACGATCCTGAACCTATGGGCGTCACCAATACTGGCGCCGTAGTCAAATCCATCTTGAGCTTTTGAAAGTTCCACACGCACTCGTCTGACCATTTGAATGGAACACCCTTTCGGCTCAATATGATCTTAATAGTTGTTCATAATCAATTACAGAATCACCCAATAACTTCAGGTAACAATAATCCCCTTTCTACCCTTCACGATACTGATAACGAGATGCGGTTCATGAAAACCTTATAATTATATACCCGAATTAACGTGTCTCATTTAACGCCACACGGGTGTGAACATACCTCGTAGGTCAAAGCTCAATAACTATAACACGGATTTGGCAAATTATGCACAGTTAATTAATTAATTTATTTATTTATTTATTATTAGTATTACTTTTATTATTATTCATTCATTTATTACTATGATTATTATCATTATTTTATACATAAATTATCGAATAAGCCTAACAGGCATGACTCCCTACCAGTAATATAGTAAAGTTTTAACTCACAAGGGAGAATTTAACACAAGAATTTCCAGCACAAGGATCTCATCCTTACATAACTTCCACCGTGGCTCGTAGCCCGGTTTAAATATATCTCAAATCATATTAAAATGCGAGGATCTCGTCCTCAATTCCGAATCAATAGCAACATGCGTATCGTGCCAATCAAAACATTCCATTTCCTTCCTTTAAATATTTTCCGTTAAACAAAATTACAACACGTAATGATAAACATAGCTATCTCCATAGAGTTTCTCAATACAAGTATTCACATAAGTAGATTTTTCTTTGAGTTACGAAGTTCACCCGAGAGTGGAGCATATTAGAAGAATTATATTTGATACGCATAACCGTATTAAGTTCCGAAAATCATCACTGTATAATAATTAGAAATTGTTCTTGTAATGACACCATTTAGTGTAACAACCTCAGCCATACCATAGAAAATATATCAACAGGCTGGGTCTCCACCTCTAGGAATCTAACCTCCACTTTCGACATTCTGACTCTTTTTTTTTCCTAGCTGGTCATATAGTTGAGTTGTAACTACAATGGGGCACGTAGCTTGAGTGTTCTGATGAAATACGAATCTCCTAAGTCTAGGACAATTTCTATCACTAGCCGAAATGAAGTACCAACCTGCCCTGAGTCGTACAAAATTTTACAATCATATTTGAGTCCTTTAATGAGTCTGTAGACTTACTCTCTAGTTATATGAACCAAAGTAGGATTATTACAGGCTAACTTGTCGAACTTGATGGCATGTTCTGACATTGTCATGGTGACCTGATACAATCGTTCAAACCTAAGCGCCACACAAAATGGAAAGTTCGAAAAACAAACTCTTTCAAAAGCATTATGAGAATTGAGTCAAATAGTCGGTGTTGCAATGACTGGTCGTCTCTTTGTAGGCTTGCTTCGACCCCCGGCGACCAGTTTCTCCTTTACCATGTTGACTCGACACCGCTGAGCTACACCACTTATTCATGTACCCTTCGTTATTCCTTGGGGTAACTCTTATCCTTATTGATGCACAATGACCCCAAAGGTAGAGCTCTATACAGATAAACCTTGGTACGAACCATATAGTCTAGAAGCTTGTCAACCACTATACTCCAACATGTACCGACTAAGCT
Organism: Nicotiana paniculata; assembly: GCA_005239505.1. Classification (NCBI taxonomy): domain Eukaryota; kingdom Viridiplantae; phylum Streptophyta; class Magnoliopsida; order Solanales; family Solanaceae; genus Nicotiana; species Nicotiana paniculata. The sequence goes on from MDKI01057532.1 coordinate 4,981, forward strand.
AGAACCTCCGTGTCTAGTTCCATTTGAGACTGTAGAATAGGTGTTGATGTTCGAGCTTTAGAATGAGCTATGCTTCTGTATCTTCCCCTAATCGTAGCTATCATTGGGGCTTCACCTCTTGTCCGGTTGTAGATGCTTTGCAATTTTCAGGATTTGTGAGAGAAAAGTATGCAAGTTCAATCATCAATGGCAGAATAAATTCGCACGATGGAGTAGAATAGAAGTGAAATTGTTCCTAACCTCATAGCTTCTGAGAGATAAGTACAGACGTCTCTATACCAATCATTCATACTCTACCAAGTTTGTTCGTGAATTGTGAGACCTAAGCAACCTAGTGCTATGATACCAACTTGTCACGACCCAAATTCTCAACCTTAGGGATTGTGATGGCGCCTAACAACACACTTGCTAGGCAAGCCAATGTTAGAGTTCGCTTAACTATTTCCTTTAATTAACCATTTAAACAGGATAAAACAAATTTTAAATTAAACTTGATCTAATGGCTTTCAATAAATAATTCTGAATATAAAAAAATAAACAATCAATTAAACTGATACATGAACTAATTATATAAATAAACCTAGAACTATCCCAGAGTCTAGTGTCACAATTCACGAACTACTAAAGAATACTACAAATACTTGGCTGAAAGAAATAATGTAACTGTTCTGAATATAATAAAACAACGTTTATGAAAATAGGAGAAGACTCTCGGGATCTGCGAATGCAGGCAGATATACCTCGTGTCTCCAAATAAATGAATTGGCTCTCTAAATATCTCTACATCTTGCCGGTACCTAGATCTGCACAAAAGAGTGCAGAGTGTAGTATCAGTACAACCGACCCCATGTACTGAGTAAGTGCCGAGCCTAACCTCGACAAAGTAGTGACGAGACTATGACTGGGCATTAACAACATATAGCATGTGACCATAATATATACAATAACGAAATAAAACAATTCTACGCGAACAAGAAAAATAAAACCGAGACAATAAATATAAAGAAAGAAGGAATTCTAAACAATTGATTAAGTACTGCAACATAAATAAAATAATTCAGTCGCCTTTTCCAGGCCTCGGCTATAACCAACTCTCAAATAATTTCTAAATTTCCAAACTTTAACTTTAAATGAAAATAGTGCCAAAAATATGAAAAGTAGTGCAAATAAATAGTAAGTTTCCAAATCTTTGTTTTTCTTTGAAAATTAATAAAATATATAAATGTCCTCCCTTATCGCTCCTTGTTGTGGCGTGCAACCCGCTCCCACCTATCCACCCTTATTGATCCTCCTCAAATATATATCACCTTTATTCCTCCTGTTGCGGCGTGCAACCCGATCTCACATGTCCACCCTTATCACTCCTTGTTGTAGTGTGCAACCCGCTCCCACCAGACATCTCATATCAGTTTATTCATAAATTTCACAATTCAGGTCAAGCCTTTCACAATATTTTTGTTTCAACAATTTCAAACAGAAAACAGTATAGCTCGTAAGCTTTAACCAATATCATTCCATACCAAAACCATCCAGAATATATGTAACCATCGCAACACTGTCAACCCAACTCAGTCTTTATATATCATGATAGATTCAAGAGAACAGCTAACACTTTTAACCACTTATAACAACAATTGGGAATAAATCAATTAAACCAAATAACCACGTAAACCTTAACAATCACGAAACAGTTAAACTGCATTTCTCACAAATTCCTCAATTTTATCAAAAATGAAACCACCAGGAACATAAATATATATATATATATATATATATATATATATATATATATATATATGTGTGTGTGTGTGTGGGTGTGTGTGTGTGTGTGTGTACCTCGTAAAAACAATGCCAAACCGCTCAACCGTTTTATACCACAAGGGAACCAACTAAAACAACCAATACTATTTCCAAAATAACCACAATAATATTTAACAACAAAATACCAAGGCCAAGTAGTCATAGAAACAATAATGAACATAGAACAATTAAGACAAGAATCAATTATGTTGGGAACGGAAAAAGGGATCATGCTTAACAGGAAATTTGGTGGTGCATAGATACTCGCCACATGACCTATACACCACACACATGCATTTCACACAGCAAACAAGTGGGGATTCATATTCCCACAAGTCAAAATTAGACCAAACACTTATCTCAACTTCGTAGGCTACTCATTGCTCAATTATAGCTTTTCCGTTAGAATCTTGCTCTAACTTGCTCGAATCTAGTCATAATTAACTCAATATCATCAATTAATACTAAAGGAACTAACTTTACTAAAAATCATAATTTTTCCTAATTTTTCTATAAAAAAAAGTGAAAACCCGACTACGGGCCCGCTTGGTCTAAACTTGGGGTTCGGACCAAATTATGTTCACCCATTCACCCACGAACCCAAATATACAATTAGTTTTGAAATCCGACTTCAATTTGAGGTAAAAATTCAATTTTTACAAAATTCTTTAATTCTACCCAAACCCTCAATTTTTACCATGAAAATTCTTAGTTTTTGCTTTAAAAGTGATTAAAACAGTAAGGAATTGAAAGAACAAAGTTTAAAATTGATTATCAATACTTTGGGGATGAACCTTGGTGAAGAAAATCGTCTCTAGGGCTTGGTAGTTCAAAAAATGGTTAAAAAATAGGTTTTGTCCGTGTTTAACAGTGTATTTATATGACTGGGCAGGCCTTCTATGCGATCGCGGAAGAAGGCATTTGATCTCATAGAATTAAAAAAAAATACCCCCTGAAATTTTCACTATGCGATCGCAGAAGAAATAATACCATCGCATAGAACAAAAGTTGTCCCAAGCAAATTAACACTATGTGATCGCGGATATTGCTATGCGATCGCATAGAACAAAAGTTGTCCCCAGCAAATTAACACTATGCGATCGCGGATATTGCTATGCAATCACGTAGAACAAAAAAAAGACCCCCACGATCTACACTATGCGATCGCGGAGAAGGTTATGCGATCGCGTCGCACTAATTTACTGGGCACCAGAAAATAGAAAACCAACAATTTTTCTTAAGTTCAAAACATCCCGTGGCCTATCCGAAACTCACCCGAGCCCTCGGGGCTCTAAACAAAACATGCTCGCATGTCTAAAAAACAACATACGGACTTGCTCGTGCGATCAAATCATGAAAATAACACGTAAAACTATGAATTAAACCTCAAAACTCATCATTTTCATCAAGAACTCTTATAGTTCATAACTTTTCAACCGGATGTCTGAATCACGTCAAACGAACTCCGTTTTTCACCAAATTTCACAGTTAACTTTTTAATATCATAACAAATCTGAAACGGGCTCCGGAATAAAAATACGAACTCGATACCAATGATTTCAAACATTATTTCTTTTCTTTAATTCATAAATATTTCAGCAAAAAAATTTCTTTCAAAAATTAATTTCTAAGGTTTGGGACCTCGGAATTCATTTCCGGGCATATGCCCGAGTCCCATATTTTACTGCGGACCTCCCGGGATCGTCGGAACACGGATCCGGATCCGTTTACTCAAAATGTTGACCAAATTCAACTATAATCAAAATTTAAATTCTAGAAATCACTATTTCTCACATTTTCACATAAAAGCTTTCCGGTTTCATATCCGGACTGCGCACGCGGTATTTAGAATTAGTCTATTTATGTCTATTAAGCATGGAACGGAGTCTAAATTTATAAAATGACCCATTGGGTCATCACACAACCTATGATCCACTCATACAGTCAGATACACCAAATATACCATATAGGCCTCCTTCTCCCTCACTCTCATCTCCACATACTCCTCATCTGTCTTATTCCCAAATCTCATATCCACATACACCGGCTCCCGGTTCTCATTCCCATAACAATCACCATAGCTACTCACTCATTTCTGCACCTAGACAGAATCATCCACAAGGAAGTTAGATAGAGTATCACACCAGCCAGCCTACCTGAAAGACTATATGTGCAATAGTATTGTGTTTGCTGATTTGGACAAAGCATGTTTTGCTCAACCAAGTAAGCCAAGTGCTTAATCTTTTTCATCTCTGTACATCAACAACCAACACATTATTCAATTTCTATCTACACTAACTGATCCTACTAGGTTATTCCAAGCTTCTCAACATTTAGGGTGGAGACGAGCCATGAAATCAGAAATTCAAGCACTACGAGACAACCACACTTGGGATGTGGTTGAGTTACCTAAAATAAAGAAGGCATTACCTTGTAAATAGGTGTACAAGGTGAAACCCTTATCTGATGGTACTATTGAAATACTAAAGGCAAGGCTTGTAGTAAGGGGGGATATCCAATGAGAAGGAAAAGATTATAGTAAAATATTTTTACAAGTGGTGAAGATGACAACCATAAGATGTCTTCTTACTATTGCAGCTAAAAGAGATTGGAGTGTGTCTCAATTGGATGCCAATAATGCATTTTTGCATGGTGACTTGCAAGAATAAGTGTTTATGAAATTTCCAGCAGGTTTGACACTGCCTATATCTACACATGCTTTCCTTTTGAAGAAATCTTCATATAGTTTAAAGCAAGCTTCCCGGCAATGGTATGCTCGACTTGAAGGGGCTTTTAGTTTTAAAAGATACTCTTCACCATTGAATAATTATTCTTTATTTTTCAAGTAAACATGGGGTCTTATATCAATCCTAGTTGTTTATGTAGATGAAATCTCATTAACAAGGGATGATTTACAGGAAATTCACAACATCAAAGATTTTCTCAACACTGAGTTTAAGGTAAAAAAAACCTAGGAGACATACATTACATTCTTAGAATGGAAATTTTACGGGAATGCACTGGATTTATTTTGAGTCAACAAAAGTTTACCTTAGATATGCTTCAGGAGTTTGATGTGCCTCGATTACCTCGATATGCAAGTTCTACGTAGAAAAAGTTTACCTTAGATATGCAAGTTCTCCTTTAGACGCATGCTCTCCAAGCTTCAAACCTATGATGGACCTCTCATGACAATCCCACGCTATATTAATATTTGGTTGGCAAGTTGAATTATCTGACAAGTACTCGCTCGAATCTTTCATTTGCTATTCTTACTCTGAGCCAATATATGCAGCAGCCTTGTTTGTCACATTTTTGTTGCCTTGAGGTTTTGCGATATCTGAGTTCTGATCCAGGACAAGGGATTTTGTTGTCTTCCACCTTTAATTTTTCTTTGCTTGCATTTTGTGGCGTTGACTGGGGTTCTTGTAAAGATACTCGCAGATATGTGAGTGGATTATTCAGTAGTTTAGGAGGGTTTCCAATCTCGTAGAAATCGAAGAAACATGTTTCAATTTCCCTTTATTCTACCGAAGTGGAGTACCATTCCATGCGGCGTGTGACTGCCGAGCTCACCTGGCTGGTACGACTCCCTCAGGACCTCTCCAGTTCGATTACCCTTCTAATTCCTCTCCATTCCAACAGTAATGTTGCTATCCATATCTCCCATAACCCCATTTTCCACTAACGCGCAAAGCATGTCGAACCCGACTGTCGCTTTGTGCGTCAACAGTTTTTATCTGGCTTATCACTCTCTCCTTCATACCATCCAAAGATCAACTGGCCGATCTCTTTACCAAACCACTCTCTGGGTGTCACGGCCCGAAAACCAACCCAGCCATGACGGCGCCTATCGTGATACTAGGCTAGCCAATTCACTATGCATAACATAAGAAACCTTTCGTTTGATTCAATATTTACCAGTATTTCATAAACCTTCCATTTTAGCATTTCAGAAACAAATAAAGTTAGGTAAAATATTTAAATACTGCCCCAAAATCTGGAGTCATCAGTCATGAGCAACTAAAAGGAAATACAAAAATTTGGTGTTGATCCCTTAATACAACAAGTCTGAGAATAAACAAAAATGACTAAATAGGAAGGAGAAAGGCAAGGCTGCGGACGCCCTGCAGTTACCTTGCAATCTCCGAAATGCTCCAAAGATAGTAAACCAGCACTCACTCAATTCTAGCACCTGAATCTGCACACAAGGTGCAGGGAGTAACATGAGTATACCAACTCATTAAGTAACAAGCCCAAAATGTGGGCTGAGAGGTAGTGACAGACCAAACCTCCATGTTCACAACAGAATCCTTTAAGTAACAATGTAGACATGCTTGTATTATAATAAAAGCAGTTCAAGTCATATGATAAATGCAACTGCGACAGTTCAGGATATCTATAACACAATTTCTAGTACATGCCAATGCGTCAACAGTATGAAATGCACAATGTGCTCTCAATCTCCAATACTCGTCCACTCAATACTGTATATGGCTCACATGGCCCAGGGAAGATCCATCCCAGAATACATACACATCAGACATAAGTCACTCAGTACTGAGGAAGGCCAATCCAGCCCTAAGGAGAAGATCCATCTCCAGATAATGGTACACCTCACAACCACTCGGTAATGTATGTGGCTCAACGGCCCAGGGAAGATCCATCCTAGAATACGTACACACGTCAATGACCTCAGTCGCTTAGTACCGATGGAAACTGGCCAATCCAGCCTCGTGGAAAAGATCGATCCCCAAGCATAACCACTTCGAGCAAGATCCATGGCCAGGGAAGATCCATCCCTCAAATATCACTGTGCTCACTGGGGGTGTGTTACAGACTTTGGAGGGGCTCCTACAGCCCAAGCGCTATCATAAGCCAGATCCAGGCATAATCAATATAACATGTTGCAGCGTGCAGCTTGATCCCAAATCTGTCACTCAATATCAGGCTCTCGGCCTCACTCAGTCATCACTCTCCAGTCTCGCTCACATGGGCTCACAATGCATGAACTAGCCCGAATCAATGATATAATGTGCAAAATCAACAATTACCGAGACTGAGACATGATATGATAGGCTATGACAGGACTGAGTATATAATATCAATGAAATACATGAGATGACAAAAATAAATGACCACTCGGGTCTCAACAGTGTCGGTGCAAAGCCTTAACATAATATCTAGCTTGGTTTCTAGCATATTTGCATTAAGACGACTGCTCGGGTCTCAACAGTATCGACGTAAATCCATCTAGCATGATTTCCAACAAGTTTACTTTAATCACATTGATAGAAGCACAAATATCAACAAGAAAGAACCATTAAACAGTGCCATGGAATGAACCAGGTCACAAGTCTCACGTTGCAAGCCCGCACGCCCGTCACGTGGCATGTGCGTCACCAAATTCTAATCACATAACACGTAATTCGGGGTTTCGAACCCTCAGAACCAAGTTTGGAAGTGTTACTTACCTCAATCAAGCCAAAACTCTACTCCGAAAGGCCTTGCCGCTCGACTCAGCCACAAATCGCCCTGAATCTAACCAAAATCAGTATTATATCATTAATATATGCTAAAGGAGCGAAGCCCACATCAAAATTATCAAATTACATCACAAATCCCGAATTCGGCCAAACCCGACCCCCAGACCCACGTCTCGAAATCCGATAAAAATCACAAAACTAGAATCCTTACACTCTCACGAGTCCATACAACCAAATACATCAAAATCCCCGCAACTCCTTAAATCAAAGTCTCAAATTTTCAAGCCCTAACCCCTCAAATTATACCATTAAATCCCATAATTTCATGATTAAACAGTAGAAAAATCATCACAAACACAAGAATGATGCCCAAGTAACTTACCCAATTGATAGCCTTCGATTTCCTCTTAAAATCACTTCTCAAAAGCTCCAAGCCGTCCAAAAATGGTGAAGAATGAGTGAAAATCAGCAAAGGCATCCTTTTATACTTTCTTCCCAACGATCACCGCACCTGCGGTCCCAGGTGCGCACCTGCAACCATGACTTAAATCCCGACTTCCGCATCTGTGGCCCTCTCCTCGCAGGTGCGACCAAAATACCGCATCTGCGCTCCCATGCCAGCCTTCCTTTTTCTGCATCTGCGCATGGCCCGACGCACCTACGATCATCGCACCTGCAGCTCCCTATCCGCAGGTGCGACCACCCCAGTAAACTGCCACCAGCAGCAGCTTTGCTGCACTTTCTAAGTCCAAACCTCCGTCAACCATCTGAAATAAATCACGAGCCCCTCGGGGACTCAACCAATTATACCAACACACCACATATCATCCCACGGACTTAGTCGAACCCTCGAAACACCCAAAACAACACCAAAACACCAAACTTACATGAAATTCAAGCCTAAGGATTTCTAAACTTTCGAAATTCGCCAACGATGCCGAAACTAACCAAACCACGTCCGAATGACCTGAAATTTTGCACACACATCCCAAATGACACTACGAACCTGTTCCAACTTCCTGAATTCCATTCTGAACCCGATAGCTAAATTTCCACTGCCGAACCGAAATCGCCAAAAATCCTATTTCGCCAATTCAAGCCTAATTCTACCACGACCTCTGAATAACATTTCGAACACAATTTTATGTCCCAAATCATCTAACGGAGCTCCCGAATCATGAAGACCACATTGCGAGATCATATACCTATAAGTCAACTTCTGATCGACTTTTCCAATAAATAACCAAACTTAAGAGACTAAGTGTCTCATTTCTCTCCACAGCCACTCCGAACCCGAGCCAATCAACCTAGCACAACATGAGCTAAACAACACAAAATAAAGCAGGAATAGGGGAAAATGGAGCTAAACTCTCGGAACGACCGGCCGGGTCGTTACATTCTCCCCTTCTTAAACAAACGTTCGTCCTCGAACGTGCCAAGAGTTGTTCCAAAAGCCCGCAAATCTCCGAATGACCTTACCACACATACACCCCGGGGGTGACCCCACGTGACCCTGTCCCGCATAGACCTAACAACACAACACATCTGAAATTGCTTCATCCAACCTACCCCATAAGCCTTAGAATCCAATTCACATCCGAACATTTCTATAAGGTCAGAATCATGCATCCACACCCTGCATAAATCTGAACAAATGGTATCCAACTATAACCATAACTCAAGACGAAATCACATAATATCCCACATAACTCAAACATAGAAATTTACTCAAGTGAGAGAACCGCCCCGCCAGACCAACGGGTATCATCACAACGAAATGCTGACAACTCTCCTTCTATGCTATCTTTCTTTCTATATTGATACTTAGACACAGACTCTTGTAGACACTTTTTTTAATTAAACTGGCTATCTAGATGCTCATGGATTGGTGACACCCTGATGTTTGGGGCTATCTTTCCTCACTATATTTGAGTCAAACTCATGTTTTTATGAAAATCTTGTTATGAAAAAGGCTTTTGATTTATCTTTTTATGAAATGTTTAGGTATTTTTGAAAATAGGCCTGCCTAGTATCACCGATAGGCTCTATTACAATAGGTTAGAGTTTTGGATCATGACAAGTTGGTATCAAAGCCTAGGTTACATAGATCTAACGAGTCATGAGCAGGTTTAGTAGAGTCTTGCGGATCGGTACGAAGACGTCTGTACTTATCTTCGAGAGGCTGTCGAACCCTTAGGAAATTTCACATTCTTGAATTCTTGTCGTGCGAATCATTTGATTCTGGTAACTGAATTTCTGTTGTTCTATTCTCTCATCGATGGTGAGGACGCGTACTACGAGGCAGGATGGACATCCACCAGTACCACCAGTCAGGGTCGCAAGAGGCCGAGGTCCCGGTAGAGGCCGTGGTAGGGGCAGAGGTGCAGGTTGCAAGCAACCAAGGTAGCACCTGCAGATCCACCAGTTGCCCTAGTGCAAGAGCAGGCTCCAGTTGTGGATGAGCATGTGGGACCAGCTCAGGCACCACATGTGCCCATCGTGATTCCTGGCCTTCAAGAGGCCTTAGCTCAGATTCTGACCGTGTGCATCGGCCTTGCACAGGCGGTCTCTGTTTTGATGGCAGCAGCCACTTTTCAAGCCGGGGGAGGCACTCAGACTCCCGTCACCCACACAACAGAGTAGGTGATACAGGGAATCCAAACACCGGGGGCACACCAGCCCAACCAATTGCAACTGCTCAGGACTATGTGGTTCCTGCTATTCTTGAGGATGAGCAGCATAGATTGGAGAGGTTTGGGAAGCTCCAGCCTCCATCTTTCAGTGGTGCAGAGGGAGAGGATGCACATGGTTTCTTGGACAAGTGTTAGAGGATACTCCATACAACAGGTATTCTGGAGACCAGTGGGATCTCGTTCACTACTTTTCAGTTCTCTAGGGCTGCATTCAGTTGGTGGGAGGCTTACGAGAGGCATAGGCCGGTCGGCAGCACCCCTTACCTGGCATCAGTTCTCCGTTCTCTTCCTAGAGAATTTTGTGCCTCAGTCCCGTATAGAGGAGCTGCACAGGCAGTTTGACCAGCTTCGTCAGGGTGATATGTCCATGACGCAGTATGAGATGAGGTTCTCGAGTTGGCCGACATGCTTTTTGGTTGGTTCCCACATACAGGGAGAAGATCAGGAGGTTCATAGATGGCCTCACTTTTCAGTTGTGATTGCTTATGACCAGAGAGAGTGTCTAGTGCTACTTTTGATGAAGTTGTCGACATTGCTCATCAGATGAGATGGTTCACGGTCAGGAGTGGGTTGAGAGGGAGGCCCTCGTGGACAGGGTGGAATTGGCGGTATTCCTTATGGGGGTCAGTTCCAGCACGATAGAGGTCGTCCATTCAGACATGCTCAGACGACTCACCTAGTTCACCGTGGTGCATCATCTGGCCACGGGTCACACAGTTATCAGCAAGGCCAGTCGTCATTCAGTGCACTACCAGCGCAGAGTTCTCACCATGCCTCGTCAGCCCAGATTTCCACGGGTAGTTCCTCGGGGCATCAGGAGCAACAGTTCCATCATAGGAGGGGTTATTTCGGGTGCGGATATTTTGGTCACATTAAAAGAGATTGCCCTAAGTTATTGAGTGTGGCTCCATAGAAGAGTACTCGGCCGATGGCACCAGCACCAGCAGCTCCACCACCCATCCATCCAGCTCGAGGATGGGCTCAGTCAGCTAGGGGTCACCCGAGAGGGGGAGGCTGATTAGGGGTGGTCAGGCCCGTTTCTTTGCCCTCCCTTCCAACCTATATGCTATTGCTTCGGATGCTGTGACCAAAGGTATTGTCTCATTTTGCCACAGAGATGCCTCTATATTATTTGACCCTAGTTCCATTTATTCATATGTTTCCTTATATTTTGCTCATTTTCTGGATATGCCCCGTGAGTCTCTAGTTTCATCTATTCATATATCTACTCATGTGAGCGATACTAGACCGTGTATATCGGTCATGTGTGGTGGATATTGGGAGTCTGGAGACCAGAGTAGATCTTTTGTTGCTTAGTATGGCCGATTTTGACGTGATTTTGGGGATGGATTGGTTGTCTCCATGTCATGCTATTCTAGATTATCACGTTAAGACTGTGACGTTGGCGATGCCGAGGGTTGAGTGGAGCGGTTATATAGACTATGTTCCCAGTAGAGTGATTTCATACTTGAAGGCTCACCGGATGGTTGAGAAGGGGTGTCTATCTTATTTGGCCTTTGTAAGGGATGTTAGTGCAAAGGCCCCTACTATTGATTTTGTTCCTTTGGTGTGTAATTTTTCGGATGTGTTTCCCATAGACCTGCCGGGCATGCCGCCTGACAGGGATATTGACTTCGGTATTGATTTAGTGTCGGGCACTTAGCCTATTTATATTCCACAATATGGTATGGCACCGATAGAGTTGAAGGAGCAGCTTTAGGAACTCCTTGATAAGGGGTTTATTCGGCCTAGCGTGTCACCTTGGGGTGCACCAGTTCTATTTGTAAGGAAGAAGGATGGTACTATGAGAATGTGCATTGATTACATGCAGTTGAACAAGGTCATAGTCAAGAAAAAGTATCCTTTGCCACGTATTGACGATCTATTTGACCAGCTTCAAGGAGCGAGGGTGTTCTCCAAGATTGATTTGAGTTCAGGGTATCACCAGCTGAAGATTCAGGACTAGGATATTCTTAAGACAACTTTCAGGACCCGATATGGCCATTATGAGTTCCTTGTGATGTCTTTTGGGCTGACCAACGCCCCAACAACATTCATGCATTTGATGAACGATGTGTTTCAGCCTTATCTTGACTCGTTCATTATTGTATTCATTGATGACATCCTGGTGTACTCTCGTAGCTAGGAAAAGCATGCCTAACATCTGAGGATTCTGTTACAGTGGTTGAGGGAGGAGAAGCATTATGCAAAGTTCTCCAAGTGTGAGTTTTGGCTCAGTTCAGTGGCGTTTTTGGAGTACGTTGTGTCCAGTGAGGGTATTCATGTGGATCCAAAGAAGATAGAGGCGGTGCATAGTTGGCCCAGACCGTCCTCAGCCACGGGGATTCAGAACTTTCTTGGTTTGGCGGGCTATTACCATCATTTTGTGGAGGGTTTCTCATCTATTGCATCTCCCTTGACCAAATTGACCCAAAAGGGTGCTCCATTCAGGTGGTCGGATGAGTGCGATGAGAGCTTTCAGAAGCTCAAGACTGCTTTGACCATGGTGGTTCTTACACAGTGTATTGTAATGCCTTGTGGATCGGTACTGGGTGTTTTCTGATATAGGAGGGTAGAGTAATTGATAATGCTTCACGCCAGTTGAAGACCCATGAGAAGAACTATCATGTCCATGATCTTGAGTTAGAAGCTATTGTTCACGCCTTGAAGATTTGGCGGCACTATTTGTACGGGGTTCATTGTGAGATTTACACTGATCACCGGATTTTGCAGCATCTATTCAAGCAGAAGGATCTTAACTTACGTCAGCGGAGGTGGTTGGAGCTTCTTAAGGACTATGATATCACCATTATGTACCATCTCAGGAAGGCCAATGTGGTGGCCGATGCCTTCAGTCGCTCGGCGAAGAGTTTGGGGAGCTTAGCATATCTTCCAGTAGCAGAGAGGCCATTAACGTTGGAAGTTAAGGCCTTAGCTAGCCAGTTTTTCAGATTGGATATTTCTGAGCTGAATCAGGTATTGGACTGTGTGGTCTCTAGGTCTTCTCTTTATGATCGTCAAGGAGTGTCAGTATGATGACCCCCATCTGCTTGTCCTCCAGGACAGGGTTCAGCGAGGTGATGCCAAGGATGTGACTATTGGTGCTGACGGGGTGTTGAGGATGCAGGGCCGGATATGTGTGCCCAATGTAGATGGGCTACGGGAGTTGATTCTTGAGGAGACCCACATCTCGCGGTATTCCATCCATCCGGGTGCCGCGAAGATGTACCAGGATTTGAGACAACACTATTGGTGGAGGAGGATGAATAAATATATTTGGGTTTGTAGCTCGGTGTCTCAACTGTCAGTAGGTAAAGTATGAGCATCGGAGACCGGGTGGCTTGCTCCAGAGGTTAGAGATCCAAGAGTGGAAGTGGGAGTGTATCACCATGGATTTCGTAGTTGGGCTCCCATGGACTTCGAGGAAGTTCGATGCTATTTGGGTTATTGTGGATCGGTTAACCAAGTCCGCACACTTTATTCCAGTTGGTACTACTTATTCTTCAGAGCGGTTAGCTGAGATTTACATCGAAGAGATTGTTCGCCTTCGTGGTGTCCCAATTTCTATCATTTTAGACAGAGGCACGCAGTTTACATTGCAGTTTTGGAGAGTCGTGCATCAAGAGTTGGGTACTCAGGTTGAGTTGAGCACAACATTTCACCCTCAGATGGACGGATAGCCTGAGCGCACTATCCATATACTAGAGGACACGCTACGTGCTTTTGTCATTGATTTTGGGGGTTCATGGGACCAGTTTTTTCCGCTCTTGGAGTTTTCATACAACAACAGTTACCAATCGAGCATTCAGATGGCTCTGTACGAGGCTTTATATGGAGGTGGTGTAGATCTTCGGTGGGATGGTTTGAGCCGGGTGAGGCTAGGCTCTTGGGTACGGACTTGGTTCAGGATGCCTTAGACAAGGTGAAATTGATTCAGGAGCGGCTTCACACGGCGTAGTCTAGGCAAAAGAGCTATGCTGACAGGAAAGTTCGTGATGTGTCTTACATGGTCAGGGAGAAGGTTCTGTTGAAGGTATCACCCATGAAGGGTGTTATGAGGTTTGGGAAGAGGGGAAAGTTGAGCCCTCGGTTCATTTTTTCCTTCTGAGGTACTTCAGAGGATTGGGAAGGTGGCTTATAAGCTGGCCTTTCCACCTAGCTTGTCTGTAGTTGAATTAGGCTTGAATTGGCGAAAGTTGGAATTTTGGCGATTTTGGCCGGCAGTGGAAATTTTGATATCGAGGTCGGATTTGATTTCCAGAAATTGATGTAGGTTCATGGTATCATTTAGGACTTGTGTGCAAAATTTGAGGTCAATCGGACGTGGTTTGATAGGTTTCGGCATCGTTTCCGAAATTCAGAAGTTTAGAAGTTCTTTAGGCTTGAATCCAAGTGTAATCTGTGTTTTGATGACGTTTTGGATGATTCGAAGGTTTGACTAAGTTTGTATTGGGTTATATGACTTGTTGGCATGTTTGGTTGAGGTCCCGGGGGTCTCGGGTGGAATTCGGGAGGTTTTTGGACTTGGTTTGGGATTTGAGAGGCAGCTCAAGTGTTGATGGTGCTGGTGTAATCGCACCTGCGGAGTGGGAACCGCAGGTGCGAGCCTGCAAAAGCGGGGATGGGACCGCAGAAGCGGCCAAGGACGAGTTGAGCAGAGGTTTATAGGTTTAAGTTCAAGTTTTAATGATGACAATATTATCTTATGTTATATTTGCAGGACAAACAAAAAGGAAAGAATGGAGATACTCAGCAAGATTTCTAATGGACTCGAAATAGCAACTAAGAATGAAGATGTTGTTACTACATTAATGGAAAATCAAGAGAATCAGATTTACTCGTCCTCAATCATGGGAACTCGGATTGCCAATCATGGATTCTCAAATTAAGAAGATCGTCAGCAGTTACTGCGCTCGTGAATTAAGCTACTCCAAGCGTAAACGACTCCTTAAAGAAAGTTGTGACAAGGAAGGTCACAATCGAATCTGGGCTCTTCAAATTTGAAGAGGCACCCCTTGGTTGAAATCCCTTAATCAAATATCTTGTGCCTCTGATTTTGTTGAAGACTCAACGACTCTTTTCTCTCCTATAACAAGGCTGATCCTTCAAGAAGAATACTGCGCAACTACACACATTGTATTCTAAGTATGTCTACTTCTTAGTTCAAACACTGTAATCCTTAGTTATCAGTGTCTCTAAAGATATGGAGATCTAGAACACAAAAGAGAGTTGTGTCAACTATTTTGAACTCAAGTGTTGATATTGTTCGTTGGTGAACGCGATAAAACCATCTGTATTGTAACTTTGTTCAAAGATCTTAAGGGAACCCTTGTGACCCAAGGGAAACTAGATGTAAGTACCACAACGGTACCGAACCAGTATAAATTGTTGTGTGTTATTTACTTCTCTTTACTGCTTACTTTCATTTTGTTCTATGGTCAGTCAACTAATCCTTGTGTTAGTTGACTAAATTTTAAATAGTCAACAATTCACCCTCCACCCCCCCCCCCTCTCGTACTTTCAATTGGTAACAGAGCAAGGCTCACAATCTTTTCTTAACCTCTAGTGAGGAAAAGATTATGGGATCCAATACTGTTTTCGGTGCTCTCTTTCAAGAAGGAGCCTCTCAGGTTCGACCCCCTTACTTTAATGGTCAGCATTTCTCTCACAGGAAAGTTCGTATGGAAACGTATACTATGTCATATGACATCAAAGTATGGCGTGTGATCAAAAAGGAAAATCTTCCAATTCTTCCCAAGAAGGATGCAAATAGTCAAGTCATCACATCCATTGATCCTCTGGATTTGGACTATTACACTGATGAACAAGCTATTGTTATCACTGTTAATGCAAAAGCAAAAAATCTATTGTACAACGCTATCAGTGGAGAAGAATATAAAAAGATATCTAGTTGTGAGACTGCAAAAGAAATGTGGGATAAACTCGAAGTCACTTACGAAGGAACCAATAAAGTGAAAGAGACTAGAATAAACCTCTTGGTTCGGGACTACGAGTTATTTCAAATGAAGGATGGTAAATCTGTAGAAGAAATGTTTTCCAAGTTCAGAAAAATTTTTGGAGATCTCAAATCATTTGAAAGACCTATTAAAAGTGGCAAACAGGTTAGAAAGATCCTCAGAAGCTTACCTACAATTTGGCAACCAAAGGTCATTGCTTTGGAATGCCAAGATCTGGACAATATTTCCTATGATGAGCTTAGAGTTGATCTGATCGCTTTTGAGAAAACTCATCTTGACAGACAAATTCAAGAGAAGAAGAAAATTGTTGCTTTCAAGGAAACTGTGGCTGAGCTAGAAAATGAAGATGATGAAGAAGGAAGAGAACAAGATGAAAACATTGCAATGCTCTCTCAAGTGGTGACCAGCATGATGAGAAGAAATAGAAAAATGAAAAAAGAGGTAATTCCAACTTCAGGAAAGGAAGGGTAAGTAATGAAGCTGATAAAAATAATGGAAGATGTTACGAATGTGGAAAGTTCGGTCATATCCAAGCCGACTGTCCAGAATTAAAGAAGAAACTTAGTAGAAACATGCAAAAGAAGAAAGATTTTGGAGCATGGAGTGATGAGGAATAATCTCATCACGAGGAAATTGCTAACATATTTTTCATGGCTCTAAGTGACAATGAAGAATCAGGGGACTTGGGCTAATGGCAGACATCAACGATGAGGAAGACAACTCAAGAAAACCCCGTTCACCGTCGGATAAAGGAACTAATGAGGTATGTACTCCTTTGTGCCCTAATTTTTATGAACTTCAAGAATTTGTTGATATTGCTCTTACAGATATAGAAAGAGTAGTAAATGAGCTTAGAAAAGTCTAGAGAGCGAAAGAGAGAGAAAACAAGGATTGGGCCCTGAAACTAGAAGTGTACGAAATTGAATGTGATATGCTTCAAGACGGAGTAAATGAACTCAAGATTCAATTGAATGGCTTGCAAAGGACCACTAGTCGCAGTCCAGTCAAGTCAAATCAGACTGCTCATCACAAAAATAAAATCACTTGTTCCTTTTGTGGTAAAAATGGCCATAGCACTAACAATTGCAGGAACATAATTAGAGCTGAAAGTGGTTCTGGTAACTCTAACAGCTCATCTTGCTCCTACTGTGGTAAAAGAGGTCATACCTCAAATCATTGTAGGTTCAAAAACAACAGGAGATGGGTCTGGAGACCAAAATCTTCAAATCAAACTAACACTCAACAGTCTAACCATTCAGGACCCAGAAGGCTTGGGTACCTAAAAATGAGTAATCTTGTTTTGCAGGAACATCGCAAGAAGAATAGAAAAGGAAAATGGTATCTCGATAGCGCGTGTTCCAGACATATGACGGGTAACAAACAATTGTTCAAATCAGTCACCAAGCTAGATGGAGGAACAGTTACCTTTGGTGACAAATCCAAAGGAAATGCTATTGGTGTTGGAAAAGTTCCTTTAAGTTCAACATGAGATGTAGATGAAGTCTATTTAGTTGATGAACTTGGTTGTAATCTTTTCAGCATCAGTCAACTGTGTGACAATGATTATGAGGTTCGTTTTAAGAAACATGGCTGGTTTATAGAAAACGAATCAGTTAATATCATTCTATCAGGTAATAGAGACAGAAATGTCTATACTATCAAAAACTTAGAAAACTTTGGGGATCAAATTTGTCTTACTTCTATGATCGAAGATCCCTGGGTTTGGCATAGAAAACTTGGCCATGCAAGCATGCATGCCATTCATAAACTTTTTCCAAACATGATCTTGTTATTGGTCTCCCAAAACTAGATTTTTCAAAAGATCATATTTGTGATGCATGTCAACTAGGAAAACAAACTTGATCCTCTTTCAAAGTCAAAAATATTGTTTCTACCTCTAAACCTCTTCAATTACTGTATATGGATTTATTTGGACCTACTAGAACTGCTAGTATAGGAGGTAAGAAATATGATTTTGTTATTGTAGATTATTTCTCTAGATTTATATGGGTTATGTTTATTAGTCATAAAGATGATGCTCTAAAGAATTTTGAAGTTTTCTGTAAGAAGCTTCAACGAGAAAAGGGATACTACATCTCCGCCATCAGAAGTGATCATGGAGAAGAATCTGAAAGCAGAGCTTTTGAAAATTTCTGCAATGATCAAGGAATCTCTCAAGATTTCTCATCACCAAGATCCTCAACAAAATGGAGTAGTAGAGCGTAAAAATAGAACCTTGCAGGATATGGCAAGAACCATGATCGTGGAAAACTCTCTACCTCATCATTTCTGGGCAGAAGCTGTGAGTACAGCATGTCACATCATTAACAGATGTCTTATTCGTCCAATTCTCAAAAAGACCCCCTATGAACTGTGGAATGGTAAGAAACCAAATATCAGCTATTTCCACCCTTTTGGATTCATAACAATGGGAAGGATAATCTTGGTAAGTTTGATCCAAAGAGTGATGAAGGTATATTTCTTGGGCACTCTCCCTCAAATAGAGCATATAGAGTTTATAATAAGAGACCTTATGTATTGCAGAATCTATTCATGTTGTTTTTGTTAATACTAACTCTCGCCCAAGGAATGAATATATTCCTAAAGATGAGGAAATATCTTGTGCTCCAAAGTCTGTTATTGTAGGTAAGGATCATCAAAATGAGTCAGCTAATCTAAAGACTCAACTAGTTGAAGTTCCTCAAGAATATTTTGACCTACCCCAACCAGATCAGTCAACTACCAGAGAAAAGGTATCTCCAGCAAATACTCCAAATGAATGGAAGAATGAACCAGGATATCTTCAAAAATTCATTATAGGAGATCCACATGAGGGAATGACTACAAGGAGATCTCAAAAGAACAAATCTCATATAGCTCTCATTTCTCAAATTGATCCCAAGAAAGTGGATGAAGCTCTGAAGGATTCTCATTTTATTAGTGTTATGAAAGAAGAATTAGATCAGTTTGAAAGAAATAAAGTCTGGGAATTAGTTCCAAAGCCTCAAAATTCTTCTGTCGTCGGAACTAAGTGGGTTTTCATAAACAAATTGAATGAATTTGGTCAAGTTGTTCGTAATAAAGCAAGACTGGTGGCCCAAGGTTACTCTCAACAGGAAGGAATCGACTATGATGAAAACACATGTGGCAAGACCTGAGTCAATCCGAATTCTACTTTCCTTCGCTACTCACAAAGGATTCAAATTATTCAAATGGATGTTAAAAGTGCGTTCCTAAATGGTTATATCTCTGAAGAAGTATACGTGAAGCAACCTCCTGGTTTTGCAAATGCCACTTTTCAAAACATGTATACAAGCTGACTAAAGCCTTATACGGTCTCAAACAAGATCCTCGAGCATGGTATGAAAGGTTAAGTTCTTTTTTTCTAAATCAAGGTTTCAAACGAGGTAATATCGATACAACCCTTTTTATTAAGCAATCCAATTCAGGTAATATTATTACTCAAATTTATGTAGATGACATTATCTTTGGTAGCCCTAACTCTATTCTTAGTGAAGAATTTGCTCTTTCGATGAAAGGAGAATTTGAAATGAGCATGATGGGAGAACTGACCTTCTTCCTTGGACTTCAAATCAAGCAATCCCCTAAAGGGATTTTCATCAGCCAAACCAAGTATACCAAGGAGCTCATCAAAAAAATTGGGATGGAAAAGCTAAGGCTATTAGCACCCCAATGAATCCAACTACCGTCCTAGATGAAGACAACAATGGAAAAATGGTTGATCAAACCATGTATAAAGGGATGATTGGATCTCTACTTTATTTAACTGTCAGTCGACCAGATATTATGTTTAGTGTATGTAAATGTGCTAGATTTCAGTCGGCTCCTAAGGAATCCCATCTTATTGCTGTTAAACATATTATTAGATATTTAATTGGTAATCCTGAGTTAGGACTATGGTATGATCACTCTAACAATTTCTCTCTGAGAGGCTTTTCAGATGCTGATTTTGCATGAGACAAGATTGATAGGAAAAGTACCAGCGGGACCTGTCAATTGCTAGGAAATGCATTAGTATCTTGGCACAACAAGAAACAAAATTGTGTTGCACTATCAATGACTGAGGCAGAATACCTAGCTATTGGAAGTTGTTGTACACAAGTCCTATGGATCATGCACCAACTTCTTGATTATGATTTATCTTTTATTTCTCTCCTATTTTTTGTGACAACACTAGTGCTATCCGCTTATCTAAAAATTTCGTGCATCATTCTAGAGCAAAGCATATAGAAATTAAACATCATTTTATCCGTGATCATGTAGCAAAAGGTGATATTACATTAGAGTTTATTAGTACTGATTCTCAGCTTGCTGATATTTTTACTAAACCTCTTTTAGAAGAAAGATTCTGCATTCTACGGAAAAAGATTAGCATTGTGCCGAAATTGTAAATCAAATATTTCCTTAAGTGTATTATTTTACACGCTTTCAGAATATTTCATTTCCTTAATAATCTGCGCTCTAATTACTTTCCTGTGGATGTGGCGTCATCCATTGACTCAGATTTTCTCAGAATAGACAACGATAGAAGTGCTTCATCTGAAAATCATCCTATTAGCCAGAAAAAAGTCGGCAAGATACCCATGGAGCAAACCCCCAGAAAGGCTGCATACAAGAAGGGCAAGGTGGAATGCTTGGAATTTGGTCCTGAAGACAAGCTAATCTTCTATGGCCCCAGCGAAAAGGCGAGGTTTGAGTCCTACAAGTCAAAATCCATGGCTTATAGACGCTCTGTAAGTATCTCTCTTATGAAAATCCTTCATTGTGATGTGACTGCAATTTTTTATTTTCAGCACCTTTCCCCTTTATTTGACACTCTTGGCAATTCTGTGTATGAAGAACCTGTGCGAATGTTTTATGCAAATCTTTTTGTGAATGATAAAGATGATTTGAATCTATGGTTTTAGGGACTATAATTATTTTGGACTCCTTCCAATTTGAAAAGATCCTTTCCGCCAAGTTTAGTGGGTATGATGTGTTTGTCCAAAATTCTTGGCCCAAAGACCTTGAAGTGTCTTTTTATGAAGCAAAAAATTTTCTGTCTGATAACCCCCTGACATTGGCCCCAAAAATATCAAGTTTGAACACCGTGTCTTGGCCCACATGATTGCCACTATCCTCCTTCCCAGATCTGGGTCCCTCAGTTCTTTGTCCACTAGAGATGTCTTTGTCCTCTACTGTCTGGTTAATAGAAAACGTCTTGATTAGTTTGTGTGGATTCGTCAATATATGCTTGAGAGTATCAGGGATATTTCCTCCTCTACTGCATGTCTGCCCTATGGTCTTCTTATCTCTCATATTCTGGAAGTTATGAAAGTAAACTTGGCACCCTTTACACCCAAGCACATCTTCATTACTTATAATAAGACTGCTTTTTCTATGATGGGGTACACTCTGGGTGATGATGGATGGGTCAAGCGAGCCAAGGTTGAAAGTGCTCCAGCTCCTGTTAATGTCCAGACTGATCAACCAGCTTCTCAGTCGACTACCTCTCAGAATCTTCAACAAATTCAACAATACCTTGATGGAGTCAAGCTGCTACTTGTGGAGATGAAAGAACAGGTAGATAAGATCAGGGATGTCACTAAGGAGACAGGTACAGATGTGGCCAAGCTTCGGATAGACATAGGAGCTACAAGGAGACAAGGAATCAGGGCTTTCAACTTCATGAGTGAAAAGATGGACAAACTCGTCAAGGATGTTGAGAATTCCTATGACTCCTTCTGCGCCAAATTAATCAAAACCCTCAAATACTTTCTGGGACGAAGTTAATACCTCTGGTTGTGCTATTATGACAAACAATTTTTTTTCTTATGCTTATTTTTGTTGGTGGTTGCTTTTAGACAATTTTTTTTAGGTCTGTACTAACTAAGCCCTGTCGAAGGCTCTAATACTCTAACCACCTTATTAGTGTGTACATTATATTCTATCTTTCTCTATGTGTTTCTCTTTCCTTTTTGATTGATGTCAAAGGGAGAGAAAATGTGAGTAAATAACTCAAAGGGAGATATGGGAACAACATAATCTCAGGGGAAGCAACAACTCAGGGGGAGCAACTACTTAAAAGGGACGTATCTTAATTTAATTTGTTTACTTCTTCTTGATTGTCATCATCAAAAAGGGGGAGATTGATAGGTTTATGTTCAAGTTTCAATGATGACAATATTATCTTATGTTATATTTGCAGGACAAACAAAAAGGAAAGAATGGAGATACTCAGCAAGACTGCTACTGCATTCAAAATAGCAAGTAAGAATGAAGATGTTGTTACTACATTAATGGACAATCAAGAGAAGCAGATTGACTCGTCCTTAATCAAGGGAACTCAGATTGCCAATCATGGATTCTCAAATTAAGAAGACCGCCGGCAGTTACTGCGCTCGTGAATTAAGCTACTCCAATCGTAAAATACTCCTTAAATCAAGTTGTGACAAGGAAGGTCAAAATCGAATCTGGGCTCTTCAAAGAGAAAGATTCGAAGAGGCAACCCTTGGGTCAAATCCCTTAATCAAAGATCTTGTGCCTCTGATTTCACTTAAGACTCAGCGACTCTTTTCTATCCTATAAGAAGGCTGATCCTTCAAGAAGAAGACTGCACAACTACACACATTGTATTCTAAGTTTGTCTACTTCTTAGTTCAAACACTGTAATCCGTAGTTGTGTCTCAAAAGATAGGGAGATCTTGAACACAAAAGAGCGTTGTGTCAACTATTTTGAACTCAAGTGTTGATACTGTTCGTTGGTGGCGAACGCGATAAAACCATCTGTATTGTAACTTTGTTCAAAGATCTTAAGGGAACCCTTGTTACCCAAGGGAAACTGTATGTAAGTACCACAATGGTACCGAACCAGTATAAATCGTTGTGTGTTATTTACTTCTCTTCACTGCTTACTTTCATTCTGTTATGTGGTCAGTCAACTAATCCTTGTGTTAGTCGACTAAATTTTAAATAGTCAACAATTCCCCCCCCCCCCCCTCTTGTACTTTCAGAGGTCACATGTGCGAAGATTTTCCTGCACCTGCTATGGTCGCAGAAACGGGCAGTTGGGCGCAGGTGCGAGATTGAGCCACAGGTGCAATGGGTTCCCGCACCTGCGATATACGCAGATGCGGTCTTGTAGCCGCAGAAGCGGAACTTGGGATTTTAAGTGGAATCTGCACCTGCGATAGAAGTTCTGCAGGTGCGGCTTCGCAGATACGACAGTTGGTCCCCATATGCGAAAAGTCTGGGCAGAAGTTTAAAAAGCAAGGGTTCGCGATTCTAATCTTATTTCCACATTTTGGACTAGGATAGGTGATTTTGGAGAAGAATTTCTAGGGGATTATTGAGTTAAGCTTCTTGTACTCGTTTTGGATCATAAATCTTGTTTCCCCACTGATTTCCCCCACCTAATTAGCGAGATTTTGAAGTGAAATTTGGGGATTTAGGGCTTGAGAATTGGAGAGTGGATTTTGGGGATTTGGGTGACCAAATGGTGTCGGATTTTGATGAATTTAGTATGGTTAGACTCGTGAGTGAATGGGATTTCGAGTTTTGTGACTTTTTCGGATTTCGAGACGTGGGCTCGGGGGCCGGGTTTGAACCGATTTCGGATTTTGGGCTATAATTTAGTACTTTTCTTGTGGATTGATCCCTTTAGCCTATATTGATTATCTCATACTGTTTGTGGCTAGATAGGGGCATTTGGATACTGATTCGAGGGGCAAGGGCATTTCGGAGTAGGATTTCTACGCAGTTGAGGTAAGTAACAGTATTAAATCTGGTCTTGAGGGTATGAAACCCCGGAATTTGGTATGATGTGATTATTTGGAAGTGACACACATGCTAGGTGATGGGCGTGTAAGCGTGCACCTTGAGGGATTGTGACTTGGTCCGTCATGTGAGATTGTAAAGTCGAATAGCCTATTGTTGCTTACACGTTTTCCTTGTCTTCTAGCAATTTGACTGTCGTTCATCTTAGAAAATCATGTTTAGGCTATGTATTAGTGTTGTAGAGACCCGCAGGGGTAATGATATCTGCTGAATTTTCCTGATTATTGATATTGTACTCAGTCGTAGCATTTTTTGTATATTATACCCCAGTCTCTGTTATTCCCTGTTGATACATTATAGCATTCTGATTTTGGTTAATTTACTTTTATTACTAAGGGTCGTGAGACTATAGAGGTTAATGACTGAGTGAGGCCGAGGGCCTGTTTGTGAGGTTTTGATATCGTAGCACATGAGTTTTTCGTGCGGATTCTGATATGATACTGTAGCACGTGAAGTGTCTGTGCGGACCTTGATATGATATTATAGCACGCGCGTTATCTGTGCAGCATATGAGTTTTCTGTGCAGCACATGAGTTGTTTGTGCGAGTTATAGCGCTTGGGATGTAGTCTCCGGAGTCTGTACACCCCAGTGAGCGCAGGTACCTATTGAGTGTGTGTATTGAGGGCTAAGAGCAGAGTGTTGAGCTATTGAGAGCTTGAGTGACTGTACCCTGAGAGGTTGCATTTTCCTTCTTTGTTGTTGCATTTAGCTGATTCACGCTACTGTTCTGAACTTCCGGAAATTATTATAACGGTTTTACTTGAACTTAGTAAGTATGCAACTGGTTAAACTGGCTATCTAGATGCTCATGGCTTGGTGACACCACGATGTTTGGGGCTATCTTTCTGCATTATATTTGAGTCGAACTCCTGTTTTTATGAAAATCCTATTATGAAAAAGGCTTTTGATTTATCTTTTTATGAAATGTTGAAGTATTTTTTAAAATCGACTTGCATAGTATCACCGATAAGCGCCATGACAGGTTAGAGTTTTGGATCGTGATATCACGTTTAGTTGGTTGACACCTACGTGAACAAGATTTCTTGGACCAACTATAAGATACTTTCTTATACTTTTAACCATCCAATGAAGGCGTTAAGCGAAAATCAAGGGAGCTTATTATAATAATGAGGGGGGTTCATTCACATTCAACTTAAAAGGATTGATAACTGTCAATTATCAGCTAAATCAACATGCATGCAAATCAAGACTAAGAAAGTGATTTCCTCTTCCTAGGATGATATGCCTTTCCAGACACCTTAAAAGGGGTGAAGCTAGAGTGTAGCTTAATTAGTCGAACTTAATAATTTTGATTTAATTTTATTTTGTTGTAAAAAATTTATTGAATACATATAAATTATAAAGTTAGAACTTAATAACTTAAAAGGGCTAGAGCCCGAACTCATAAATTTTAAATACTAGCTCGCCTCTGACTGAAACTGCACTTTAAACATTATTGTATAAAATGAACTAATGAGAATAATAATGTAAAGAGAAATAAAGAACATCTTTCTTGTAGGAGGAGTTTTCCTTCTTAGGTAAGAGTGTAATGTCGCTTATGGTAAGTTATCTGCCCCGGTTTGCTTTTTCTTTATGTGGGAAACGGAAGCTTTAATCAAAAGCATGTTTGATCTATTTTTCACAACTAAGAAAGAGTTTGTAATTGGTTGCAAGTCGGAAAAGCTATCATCTTCTTCTCTTTGTATACTCTTCAGTTTGCTTAATAAGGCTTTTGTTTATTGTTTCAATTAAATTTCTCCATATGAATCTTTTCTTCTAAATTTTTACTTCCAAAGTAGAAGCGGGAGTTTATTCTGTGTGTGCACGAAAGATGATGTCAGCGAATTCATGTTAACCAAAAAAAAATAGTGAACCTTTCATATAAAGGAAAACCATAATCTCCTTTGATTCACTATGATTCTCATTACTTATTTCCACTCCTCCTTGTTTTCATCTTTGCGAGAATGCAACCAAGATCAAGAGAAAATTAAATTAGCTAGAGATAGAAGTTGCAAACTAGCAAATTTGGAGCCCCTTCTCTCAAATTCCTTCATTTGATGATCCAAATTAAAAAGCAATTCAATTGTCAAAGGAGTATATATGAAAGTTTATTTATCGAACCGTAAGATTGTTGTAAGTCATCATCATGTCGTGTTTACTTGAAAAGGGAAAGATGATAATGGCATGCTCTATAAAGTTTTTATTTTTGCGTCTTAATTGTTTATCTTTATGCAAAATAATAGTAAAGAGAGAAGAGGAGGTTGACCAAGGGCATATGGTCATTTTAAATATATTAGTGCAATGTTTTCTTGTATACTAAGCTCAAAAGTTTGGTTGTGGGTTCTTAATAACAGGAAAAATCAAAACTAATGTGGCTATAAGCTATTAAATTCTTTAGGTGTACCTCACTTTTCATTCAACATTCACTACCTTCATTAAATGTATTATTTGATTGTTATTATTATTATTATTATTTCAATAAGTACTTTCAACTAGAAAAATTATCTTTTTGATAATTTTATAATTCAAATGTTCACCTGATTAAAAATACCAAGGTCACATACATTTATATATGACAATTCTTTTATCTCCTTAAGAAACATTATTTCATTTAGTTTATTTATTAACTATTCCAGGTAAAGAAGATTTCATTAAAAAATAATTAGTGCTAATGTATGTTGATTTACATTTAAATGTTATTATATCATTATCAATTGATACCATTTTATACAAAGTTCTCGTTAAATTGCAATTTCAATTAGAATACTTTATAAAATTCAGAAAAAAATATTTAAGAATAAATTATAGTTTCAAGTCGCCTATTTTATTATAGAATATTAAAAAAATGTTCAAACTGTATAAGAAGTATCCCCTCTCTAACATATGAGTTGAGAATATCTGAAGTAAAAATTAAGACAATTAATTTGTGGAATTGTTTTCTTTTAAAAATCATTATATATTAGGAAGTATGAGAAGTATCGTCATACAAGATTATACTTCTCTCTATATGATCGAAGTTAGTTGGGTACGTACTCTATTCAATAAGAATTCAACATATATAAATTTCAAAATACATAAATATACAATTAATTATTTTTAAGAAATCTCAACAAATACTACTATTGTGATGAAAATTGCATTATACCCTAAATAGTATCTCAATCATATCAAATGAAATTAGAAAAAACTGCAATATTTCAATTTAAGGTCAATTTGATTAGTATTTAGCGTGATCGAGAGATTAATTTATTTTTAATGTTATGTCATTCAACTAGAACAAAATACAAATTTTCTTGTTAAAATTCTTAATAATTAAAAATCACGATTATTATTTCAAAGGACCAAGAAAAACCTTTTCATCAACTATTTGGGAATAATATTAATATGTTTTATTATTAAAATTTTGATTAGTATAAAAAGAAAAAAATAATATATTAATACAACTGAAAATACTAAAAGAATAATACTATATATCATTCAATTTAAATAATCATAAAATACATGACGACTTATATTTCAACTGACTTTTAAATTATTATTTTATAGTAATTAATTTAAGGCTTAGTGCTGCAAAAAAAAAATAAAAAATAAAAAATTGTAGATCCTATGTAGAAATAATTTAAATTCTACTTGAACTATTATCTAATCATTGTATAGTAAAGCATTAAAATTTGACAAGTATTTCAAAGTAATTGGTATAGTAATACGATTTTAGAAAAATTAAAATGCACACAATGTAAAAGATAAATAAGAATACATGTAATTGTGGTTCTATATGTTATTACACAAAAGCCTATTCTCTTTCTTATTTCCTTAAAGGCGTAGAAAGTGTGTAACTAGCAATAGACCAAGAAATATTAAAAGGAAGAAAACAAAAAGAAGAAGAAAAAAAGCAACGATTGAGCCCGTGCATCGCACAGATACATCATCTAGTGTGTGTCTATGTGTGTGTGTATATATATATATATATATATATAACCAGCAAGTTGGAGTAAACCCCTAGTGCAAATTCATAATGCAAGTTGCAGTGATTGAAGTATTTGATAAATTTGGACAAAGTTACTCCTAATTAAAATGCGTAAAATTCATGTTTGACCAAAAAATATGGGTCTTGGTTCATATAGTTAAATTTATATAATTAAGAATTAAACTTAGTTAACAATAATATCTCCAGACAAGACTTTCAAGGGTACAATAAGCATTAGATGGGTTCTGTCAGATAGTGATAACAACATGCAATAACTGTTCTAGAAAGCATGAGCAATAATGTAGCATTTAATAACAATGAATAACAATAAATGGCATTTGGAATGATTCTTCCAATAAAGGATGAAATAGATGGATCTTCCTCATGCAATGATGAATGACAAACAAATCCTTAATTATTAGATTTATTCTCGGGTCTGATGAAAAAATATGGAATAGTATAGACAAGAATCTTAGAGAAAATGTGATATTTTTATCTTAGCAAGAGAGAGAGAGAATGAATCTTTTTTGTCAAAGTGTGTTCTTACAAATGAATACCACATCCCCCTATCATTATCTCTTTTTTCTATGTATATGGGATATGCTACTAAAAAATCCTAATAGTACAAGTGTTGAGAATATCCACTGGAATATTCTCTTTTAATATCTTATCCTGAAAAACTAGCCGTTATAGCTCTAATCAACGATATTCGACCTCGACCCTTGTCGACATCTCGACTACGGCTCATGTCGACACTTCGACCAGGGACTTTGCTGCTTCTTGGGTCATTTCGACTAGCGGCGACTTGAGAATTCTTCCCTTAATATTATCTCGGCTTTAATACTCTAGAGACATATTTTGACCCATACAATTCAAACACAGGTGGTGAAGTTCAAAACATTTTACAAGTAGAACTCCAGCATAAAATCAGGATAT
Organism: Nicotiana paniculata; assembly: GCA_005239505.1. Classification (NCBI taxonomy): domain Eukaryota; kingdom Viridiplantae; phylum Streptophyta; class Magnoliopsida; order Solanales; family Solanaceae; genus Nicotiana; species Nicotiana paniculata. Next base: position 33,678 of record MDKI01057532.1, read on the forward strand.
TACTAGCCAATTTTATATTTTGCCTTAATTTTTACGCATTTAGATGCCCTCCTCGATTGCAAATTTTAGATGGAATCTTTATACAAATAGTCGGTCGAATTCACTGTTAACTTTTTATAACCCGTATATAATAATTATATACGATTAGATATATATTATACATAAATTATAAATATATTATATATCCGTCGGTTATTTTAAATTTAAGCACTTGGGTATGCGGCTATTCTAAGTTAATTCTTCAATTTAGAACAACACCCCACTACCCTCAAGGTGGGTCTCGGGATCACATCCAAGCCCATATCATATTGGGATTGACTCAAAGACGTATCAGCCCGATCGAACCCATGAGCCCAATCAAGCCCATCGCTTACTGCTTACGCGCGCCAGCAAAGGAACGTGAGAAAACCGACAAAATTTTCTGAATCATAGGACTCCAAACCTGGTAAGTAAAAGGAACGATAATCGTCGACAAAATGGACTCTCTCCGGTTTCTTAGCTAAAAGGGAGACCAAAAGTCTGTCTTTCCAATCCAAGAAAGGGACATACACAGATCAATCCTTTGATCATTCTATCGATCTTATCGAAAGCTCCAATTCTCCGAATCTTAGGTTGTTTTTCTACTTCAAGCATAAAATCGTCAATTGTTCTATCTTAATTCACCACAAATTTTAATTGGAATTATTGGTTCACCTAATTTGGATTCCCAATTAGCTTACCTAACTCCGTTTTTCTTTGTTTAAGTATCTTCTTGATTATTTAATTTTGCTCTCTTTTTGTTATCATAGATTTTAATCCAAAGGGGGTGAGGTTTTCGTGGATCGTTTTGGAGGAGAGTAATGGCTGTAGCTTCTGATCAAGCCACCAGCATCTGCAGTCACTGGTAATTTCCTTTTACTTTTTTTTTTCCGTTTTTGTTCTGTTTGTTTGATGAAGATAATATGAAGTTAAATACAAACCATGTTTATTTCTGGGTACAATTTAATCCCGTTCTTCTGCTAGAAAGAGAGAAAGGTGTATTACTCTTATGATCGTTAGCTTAACTAACGAAAAATTATATCACTTGAAAGTTGCTTTTCTATTAACTGCCCATATGGTCTAATATGGAACAATTAGCATCCGTTTGATCTTTTTTGTCAGCTTAGTGGATTAATGTGACGTTTTATTAGCACAATTATATGATTCTGCAACAAAGAAGAATTTTATCCCCTGTGTGATGGGGAAGCTACATAGAATATATGAATTTAATACCTGTAGTTTTCTGGCCTGCATACACTTCACCCTCACCATACCCCACTTGTAGGATCACACTGGGTACGTTGTTGCTGTAGTTATCTGGCAATGTTGCCATTTATGCATGCTACTAGATCGTGCTTGTTTTATGTTCCGGTTGTATTGACTATTGATCCTTCTGTTTACTTCTGATGTTGAGGCATTCATCACTTGCTAATTTGAATATCGATATTTACAGCGACAGAGCAATTCTTTCCACCAACCTCGATTTGCATTTTGCTCACTGCTCCCGGAATCTTGAAAAATGTAAAATCTGTGGGGATATGGTTCCTAAAAAATTTGCAGAGGAACATTTCTTGAGCACTCATGCTCCGGTAAGTGAGCTTATTTGTTTGACCTCTTTTACTCTTTGTGAGCGATGGGAGGGGGTGTAATCCTAATATAGGAAAAAAGATACTTTTATTGTTATCTATCTTATTCTCGACTTTTAGGTGCAAGGAGTGCCCATCATGTATATACTGTTTATATAATGCATTTGTACATCATTTTTCTATTTATTTATGTTTGTAAACATGCATTCATGTATGTTCTCCTTTTGTATTTATGTTTATTCCTGCACCAATTGTTTGCCTCCTAGGGTTTTGGTTCGGTGGTGAGAGTGCACCACATAATGTGTAGGTTAAGCGCATGACACGAATTCTAACCCTGCATCAATTACTGTTGTGGGATTTATATACATAAAGATGAATGGGTATGGAGTAAGGGTTTTTACCCTGATATGTTTTTTTTTTGTTGTTGCAATTACTGGAAATATGTGTTTATAAACATGAATAGATTGGATTAGCCCACAGATTTCACCGTCTCGTTCTCCTTGGCATCAGTAGTTGTATAATCCTGTAAGTTGGAAAAACAAGAAATATCTACTTCACGGTGTACTTTATTGACAGGAATTTGAAGATGGGGATAATAAGGATTTGCTGTTTAGGTGATGTGGTCTAAGAATTCACTAGTTTTCATATGATGTGGTCTAAGAATTCACTAGCTTTCATACCTCACATGTCCCCACATAATTGAACTTCTGGTTCGAATGGCATAAGATGGTCGTTAGAAATCTTCTCTGAAACTGACTGGAAAAACAAGCTTCATGAGTGGGATTTTCTGCTGCTCAATTAGTCTTGTTCTAATAATTATAGCTTTTCAAGTCATCTATGTGCATTTGCCTGATGTTTATTTGCTGTCTCTCTAGAACCAACTGAGTAGATAGGTTTCCTTGGGCGTGTTTTTCATATTTGTTTAGTGTATATTGGGCTTCTAAATATAAGCTATGGTAAAGGTTTGGCGCCTGAATTGTTTGTTTAGAACATGGACGTGAAAGTGTGCTGCATGTGATCCATTCTAGAATTTATAAACAATTTAGGAGGTTTTGATCAGTGATAAATAACATGAATAGGTGTAAGGGTAAACTGCATTTATGGTTGAACACTTGAGCAACCCCTATCCCCAGCAAAATCTCAAGCTATTGAGTCTTCTTCTGCTTACCAAAACCAAGATGATTCCTCATAGTGGGCATTATAGTTTGACAAGTATATTATTTAAAAATCCATTTTATATCGAACTTACTGGGACTGTTAATAGTGTACAATGCTAAGCCTGCATAGCAAGTATTTTTTTTGTTAACTTCTTGCTTACAACAAGTGATGTTAAATTTTAACTAGCTGAATATATCTTATAGGAACTTACTCTAAGAATAGACTGCTAAGATCTATCACACAAACCAGAGGTAGTAGGGCCTGCAGAGCAACTGAGCAAATATTATTTTGATGTCTTCTTGCTTACAGTAACTGATGTTAGTTTTAACTTTTAGCTGAATATATTGCTCAAAAATTTGCTTTGTGACCAGACTGCTAGCTTCTATGGTGCAAACCAGAGGTAGTTAGGCTTTAGAGAACCAGAAATGTTTTGGCTTGTGCCTTGCTTTTTCAGGAATTACCATTGGATAAGTAATAGGGATATTGAATAGGAGAACCATCTTTAGGAGTGCTGGATTTAGGTTATTGCTTTTCTTTCTATCCAAGGATCCTTGTTGAAGATATTGATTAAATGTTTTCTCACCTTTTCTCCGTTCATTTTTTATTGAGCGAGCTGGGTTGCCGTGGGGCAGGGGATAATATTCTGTTCCCTCTTCTTTGTGGTTTGATTAACTCCATAGGCCAAACTATACCTATTTGATGTGATTACTGTGCTTGTTTATTTTTAGGTTGCCTGTTCTTTGTGTAGTGAGACAATGGAACGTGAGATTCTAGCTGTTCATAAAGGTGAAAATTGCCCAAAGAGGATTGTGACATGCGAGTATTGCGAGTTTCCTTTGCCTGCAATTGATTTATTCGAGCATCAGGTAATTAGAATTATCATCTAACATCTTTTTGTGTTTTCTATGTTCGGGAGTGATTGGATTTTAGCATCTTACACTTTGGTGTGATATTTACACTGTCTTGATCAGGAAGTATGTGGGAACCGAACAGAATTATGTCATCTTTGTAGCAGATATATTAGACTCAGAGAAATAAATGGTCATGAGAGTAGATGCAATGGAATCGTAAGCAATGTTGCAGAATCTTCCAGGTATTAAGGACAAAATATTTATTTAATTGGCTTTTCGCAAATGTTCTCTCATCGAGTTCTTTTATAATATAGATATATGAGATATGAGAGCCAACTGTTGGGGTCTGTTTGGAAAACCACGGTAATTGGAATTGGTGTAATTACTAAGGGAGCCAACTAGGGTAGTAATTACACAGCCTAGTAATTACACAATATAGTAATTACGACAACTTGTTTGTTTGTCATAATGTAATTATAGTGTAATTACAAGAGTACTGTTTGGTTGCACAAGTGTAATCACACCGTTAGAATGTTAGATTAAATTTTAAATGAAGTAATTATCAAAATTTAAAAGTTAATATAATAAATATATGCCTATAAATGATTTTTTATAAGTATAAATGACATTAAATTTGGTATTTAAGATGCATATATTTTCTTGAATATACATTAATTAGTAATCATATATTTATAACTAATATTGTAAAAACAATTAATATATTCCAAATTAATAAAGGGAGCGAAATTAAAGATCAATATAAATTAAAAAAATTTAAAAATTAAACATAAAATAGAAAATTAAAATAATGGAAATAAAAAGTTATAAAGAAAATAAATTAAAATAAAAACAAAAAAGAAAGAAATTAAAAAATAACCTTGTAATTACACAGTGTAATTACCACCAATTCTCACCTCCCCGTGAGAATTGGAGAGTGTAATTACACCCAAACTAGAGGTGTTAATCGGGTGGGCCGGGCCGGGCTGGGTAGGGAAAAATGTGAACCGTACGGGTTACGAATCGGGCCGGTTACGGGTTGAGGCTTAACGGGTTCGGGTTCATCCGGGTAAA